>JALPSE010000125.1:0-18846 GCA_030558545.1 Bipolaris gigantea | reverse complement strand
CACCCCCCCCCCCCTCCCCACCTCAACTCACAAGCCCGTGCACCTGCTCCTCACTCAGCGCAGCCCTCGCCACCGGCCTCTTCCCCGCCATCTTCTTCGACGCGGGCACGCTCGTCCTCCCCCCTGCATCCCCCCTCGCCACCTGCGCCTCCACCGCCGCCTCATGCTCAATCTTGCTCACCGCCCTCGTAATCGCCATACTATACCCGCCAATCCAATCGCTCCAGCTCTGCTTTCCATTGCGGTTATCCACCGCAACTTCGAAGTTGGAGCTCATGCTGCGCCGAGGCCGCGTCTTGGACGCTGGCACTTTGGTCGTGGGTGCTGAAGAGGGGGGTTGAGTCTCTTGGCTGGCGCGGGCGGCGGCAGCGGCAGCACGACGCTGTTCGAGGAATGAACGGGCGACGTTTTGGGCGGCTGAGACGCCGGATTTGATTGTTTGGACGTCTTCGAGGTTGACCGAGGCGGGGATCGGGATGCGGTAGCTGCCGCTGAGCGTTACCTGTCGCTCGGGGCCTCCTCCGTTGCTGGCGCGTCGGGGGATTTCCTCGGCGTACTCGCTCTCGTCGGATCTAGCATGTCGGGTTCTGGGGCGGTAGTGCTCGAGGTCCTGACGGGCGACTTCGAGTTCGCCTTCTAGACGGACGAGTTCTTCGTCTGCGTCTTCTTCGTCGTTGGAGACGACTTCTTGGACTCTGCCATTGTTGACGCTTGCGTCGCTTGTGTTGGTGTTGGTGCGAGTGAGCTGGACAGTAGTAGACGAAGCCTTTCGTCCTTTGCCTCGTCGGCGGGGTGAGCGGCCTGAGCGAGCGTCTGAAGCCGCACCTGTCTTGTACAACTCCTCCACCTTTGCCTCTAAATCTCTGACTCGTTCCTTCAAGGCTTCAAGCTCCGAGGTAGAAGGGCTCCCTTTCGATATGTTGGTGCGGGTGGGGGACGGTGGGGTACTGATAGGGATTGAGGTGGGACTCTTGTTGAGTTTCCTGGGCTTTCTTCTTGGCGTCTTTACTTCAGTTGCAGTTGTGTTAACTGAGGGTCGAGTTGATGCCGCTGTACTTTTCTTTGAAGGTGAAGTCGATGCTCTCGCTACTTTCCCCTTCGGCAAAACGACACCTCCCGCGGAGCCAGCCCTTCCTTGGTCAGCCTGGCTGGGCGGAATGCCTTTCCGGGACCTTGTCTGCTTTGCGAGCGCTGCCGGCTTTGCACTTGGCCCTGGTGATGCGGACTCGGAGTCCATGATACCGCTTGTCGTCCCTATCTCTCTGACCCAGTACTATTGTGCATCAACACAAATAGACTTTCAAATCAGGGTTCAAACACAAGACAAGCAGGGGTCCTTGATGTCGTTGAAACACCGCTCAAAATATATCCGTTACTGATACAAAGGGACTGCGTAATGGACTGCAGACGTGGGGAATATTAGGAAGTGGAGTTGGTGATTCGGTTGATATTAAAGCAGGCTGTCAGAGTTGGAACACAGACTCAACGCATCTGACGTATGGTGGCGGATAGACCAGGATCATGCATGATTGAGCCCTGTCGGATAGCGGCGATCGTCATGCCTTGGTACTACCATTCAAGGCTATCTGCAAACCACCTCACTAGACCGTTACAATTACATTTGTATAACTTAGTGGGGCGTAACATTCTTTAACATGGGGTTTACTTGCGTCCAATTGCTTACCATGGCCGTCTCGATAGTCTTCAGACCTAAGGCAGCATGCACGCAAGGTTTCCAAACCTAAACACCAACAAGCTCGAAATAATGTATCGGAGTGGAGTGGATGACCCTTTCATAATCTAGTCGCGGCTAAATACACGTGTGCACACTCTTCTCATGTCATACTGAGCAAAAAGATCCATCATAGGAAACCGACTAGTGAGCATAGCTCATCCATACCAACAGTCGAACTGCATGCAAGGGGGATATTGGGGAAAATATGGCATGTCCTGTGTTCTACCGGATCCGCAGGGCCCAAGAGGAGAGACCAATACTTTTGTAGACGAGAAGCGTCAGGGGGATAACATCGTTATCGGGCGTGAAGGAAAGAAAGCTCATAATACGTCCCAGCGATTGAGCAGCCACGGGGCGCCTTGCAAATCGCGCTTGAATGAACAAGGCCGTCGAAGCACAAGGCAAAAGACCATGTAGTGCACGAATGCAACAATACCGAAGGACCGCCCACCAAATCATAGCTGCGGTAGACAACACAGGCCTATCAGGCAAAGGACTCCACCGCGCCATTTTAAATGCGCTGCGATCATCCGGATATAGTATCAGGGCCAGACGGAATGCCGGGCCAGCCCTAGACAGTGGATACGCCTACCTAAGACGCAATTGCGCGAGCTGGCGCGCCTCCACCGCGGCGGTTGTTCTTGACATTCTTAGTTGGCTTGGTGACGGTGCTCCAGCCATCCTCATCCATGGCCTCTGTGGTGCTAGCCGGTGTAGCAGGTGTGTTGGGCTGTCTCCTCCAGGAACCTGCCTCAGACTTTGGTGGGTCACGGACAACCTCTTGAGGCTTGACAGCCTTATCTTGAACAATCTCGCCCTGAGCATCCTCATCTTGACCGGCCGAGTTACCCTCATCAACACGCTGGAGAATCTCGAAGTTGGCCTTGGGCTTTTCCTCTGTGCTGCTCTCGTCTTTCCTGGTAGGGGTAGGCTGTGCTGAATCTTTGGGTGCGGCCTTCTCGGCAGCTTCCTTTGCCTTGCGCTCTTCACGAGCCTTCTCATCGGCCTCCTTCTTCTGACGAAGGGCCAATTGCCTCTTCTCCTCAACCTCCCTTTCGCGTGCAGCAGTGTCAATGGGACGGGCAGCACCGAAGGGGTTGGGCTTGTCTGAAGGAGCGGAGGACTCAAGGCCTGGCTGGGCCTCGGAGACTGTTCGCTTGGCCAGATTCAGGCGGGGTCGGCCTGCGGGAGCAGCAGGCGCAGGGGCTGGCGAAGATGGTGTGCTAACATCGGGTGTCGATGTAGGTGACTTGACTGGCGCATCGGGGCGCATACGGGACCGCCACTGGTTGTCGGCCTCTGCAGCAGTAGGCTGCCTCTCAACATGCGGCCTCTCCTGGAACTCACGACGGGGTCCGCGTGAGCCCTCCGTGCCTTGACCTTCACCCCAAGCTGGGGACTGTCTGCGTCCCTCATTGGGTGTTCCTTCAAAGCCTCGCGTGCGGCCGCCCTCACTTGGAGAAGGTGCAGCAGCTGGCGAGAGAGGGCCGCGGCGCTCCCAGTTACCAAAATCACGAGACTTACCGTCACTCTCAAATGGAGGTGGGCGGCGACGTTCGCTGCGCTCGCCACCAGCATCTGATCCTGCGTCGAAGCCACGGTCGCGACCCGCGCCGAAACCACCACGTCCGGAGTTGCTGCGCTGACCCGGAAGATCAGGTAGTGGTCCCTTGCGAGTCCAGTCCGAGATGTCGCGGGCCTCTGGGCGGTCCTTGGCTATTATCATGTCAGTAAGCTTTCCAGAGGATAGAGTGGGCGTGCAACGTACGAGGCTCAGCAACGCTGACACGAATATTTCTACCCTGGAATGATGTGCCAGAGAGATCAAGAGCCTTCTTCAGTCCATCTACACTGCCGAACTCAACATATCCAAAACCCTTTGGCTTCCGGTCCAGCTTGTCCTCGACAATGCGTACGTTGGTGACTTCGCAGCCGGCGAAGAAGTCGGTTACGTCACCCTCGGTGGCGTCGAAGGAGAGGTTGCCCAAGTGAGCGGTGTACGGGGGCTTGGAGGGGAGAGGGAGAGCCTCGCGAGTTGCGAATCCGCGGTCAGCTGCAAGAGTTGTTAGCGCATGTAGGACAAGGTCTTGCAGACGTTTGCCCACCGAAGCTGCCACCGCGATCACCACCGAAGCCACCTCCAGATCCGAACGCGGGCCTGTCGCCTCCATATCCGGAGCGGCCGCCCGCACCTACGGCACCGTTAGCATGCGGAATGAGGCATATTTGCGCCGCGAGAGTCGGCGGGGTGTATTATACCAGTGCCTGCAGAAGTTAGCACTCGAGGTTGCTGCAAAGTGCGACATGGCGAAACTCACCCGGCATTGGCGCATCCTCCATTTCGTCAGCCCATGATCCCAGCGCTGCGTTCAGTCAGTCCTATGTGGCGCCTGGGGCGAATCGGTGAAGGAGGGGCCGTACTCTGATCTCCCAGGAAGTCTCCCAGGGACATCTTCTGCTGTTCCTTCTTCTTGGGCGCTGCAAGAGACCACCGTTAGCCATTTGCGTCTCCTCTGTCGTCGCAGTAGAAAGCGGGGCAAAAGAAAAAGCCGGCTCGCGAGCGACGGCCGCACTTTGCGCAGCCCAAGGCGACTCACCCATGATTGCGGGTTAGCAGACTACGCGCGTAAGGATTTTTGCCGCGCGCTGTCTGGTTCGAGTGCTGAGAGCGTCTTTTACTCTGGGTTGGGGTTGTTCTTCTGGCTGTGGGGGTGTGTCCGTAGTTTCGTGTGTGGGGTGAGTTCTTCTTTCCCGAACGGAAATCTTAAGCTGTGCGTCCGTTGGGCCTCGCTTATGTCATCTCCGAAATCCATTTCACATCCATGCAACTGCGCATGCCGTTTCTGGATCCCCACTGTCTCGTCTTGCCCTGCATCGCCTTCTTGTGTGTCGCGTCTATGCGAGAGTGATGACCAGCAAACATGACCCAGCCCAGGTCACACAGCCTCTCGAGGTTGCCAGACAGGCCGCCTTGGTCGGTGGAGCCTCAGGTACGTATTTGCCCGACTCATTCCTTGACGTAATCTCGTCTGTTGTACGCTTGCGACTTTGCCATTGTGGCTGTCCTGTTAGACATTGAGACAGGAAGCATCCCTTGAGATTTTCGCATTGCCATTTCCCTTACTCCACGCATACACATCATCCCCCGGTTGGGAAAACGACACAAATGTCATGTTCTGCTTTTCTTCTCTACCGTTCAACTTAATTCCAGCCCAACTCTATTTAGGAAGATGCGCACACAGCTGATCTAGTGCAGCAATTCCCGGTACGGTAATCGGTGCTTTATACGGCACAGTCCGTACCCAGACACCCGTCTTGTTTTCCATCGCCTCAGGAGCCCAATGGTTCGCTCTTGGATCAACATTCTGGGGGTTTCGCACCTCGCTCCTCAACCAGAATGGTCTCCTAAACTGGTGGAACCTTACTCGAGGTGCCCCCATCTACCCTCGTGATAACCTGAACCCATCTCCCTCGGACAAAGTCCGCGCCTCTACCATTGCCGGGGGATCAACCGGCTTCACTCTTGGTTTCTTGTTTCGAGGTCCCCGCAACGTTATCCCTGGAACTCTCGTGTTCAGTCTCGTAGGCTGGCTAGGGCAGCAAGGTTACAATTACCTTGATGCGAGAAACTCTGGCCAACTCCAGGAACTGGCGGAATTGAGAGCTAAGGGTGAAGAAAAGCCAAAAGAGACTCTAACGGACAAGATTGCGAAGAGCAGGTGGAGCCCAATGCAAGTCTTGAGCGATGAGGATTACGAGAAGATGATGCAGGAGAAGCTGCTGAGGGTTGAGGCAGATATCGCCATGATCGATGATAAGATTGCGGCGTTGAGAAAGCAGGCGGTTGAGAAGGAAGCGCAACATCCGATCAAGCATGTGCACGAGTAGGACAGAATTTCAAAGTGAAATCTTTATCCCGCTCTGGATTTTGAATACTTAACTTGGCCTTCATATTGTAAGATACTTGGATTTGGAAAACTGGAAAACAAGACTTTTGACACAACACCTACATTTCATTTCTCAGCACCACCCTCATTAGCTGACGATACTGCATCTCCTGCAGCAGCTTCTGGCACAGGATTCGCTGCCGCACTCTCTTTATTCTCTCCTGGCACAGGATTCTGTGCCGCACTCTCTTTCCTCTCTTCCGCCGCACCTTTCTGCGTCTCCTTTGGCGTAGTGTCTTGCACCTTTGCTACGCCACCATCACCACCTGCAGACCCCACGCTCTTCCCCTCTCCCGTTCCCTGTCCACGCACTTCCCCAGCCCTCGCCCCATACACCGCCCACCCCAGCATTCCTCCCATCCTAACCTTTGGCTTCTTCTCCTTCCATCCCGCAACTGTAGTACTCTTTCTTTTTCCACCTGCCAGCCACACCAGCGTCGGCGGCAGATTATCCTGATTGCGGAGTGCAGATGAGGAGTCCCCGCCGCCTCTTAGGCACGGTATGATAGTTGGAGATGTAGATATAGGGTAGGTAGAGTTGATAGGGGAGTCTTGAGTGCGAGGTTGAGTTAGCGAAGGAATGGGGGAGGCGCAGGGGATACAAGGCATGTCACAGAGAACGGGGAGGGGGGGCGTGTATGTGGCTGCGAAAGTGGCTGTCTGAGATGGAGGGATAGTATTGCCGTGGCCATCGCTGGATGAGCTTCTCGCTGTGCTCGGTGTAGCAGTTGCGCGTGACATATTCTTGGGGAGGGGCGCAGTACCTTGTGCTCTGCGCATTGTTCGGGATATCCGGACTGGGTCTGGGATTCGGACTGGTGAGTCTTCAGTGTCGCTGCTGGAGTCGGATTCGGGTCGGTGGCATGTGAGGAGTAATTTTTTAAACAAGAAGCCATATTCAAGGCAAGCTTGGTTGGTTCCGGCACCACCTCTGAGTCTGAGAATGTTTTCAGAGTCAGGACTGGGTTTATGCGTGGATCGTTCATCTCTGCGGGAGTTTTCGACAGTCGAACTTATAGGCATAGTGCTGTGTGTTTTACCCCGACTACATGGCCTCGAGGTGCGTGATTGTGGTGCCTGCAGTGCCGGAGATGTTCGTGCATACGCATTGGTATCATACAATTGCTCATCAATGCTTCGATGTTGCTGCGCCTGCGGCTGTTTGGGAACGACGTGCCCACCTACGAACAGCACGTGCTCTACGACAACATTGCTATGCCTACTCTGCTCTGGGAACAGCCTTTGAACATCGCTTACTAGCGCCGGACTAGGATTGTTCCCATAGAAAACCGTCTCGGAGAAATCTGTATATCGATTTCGTTCCTTTTTCTGGTTCACAGTAAATGCAAATTCTGCCAAGGGGCTTGATACACCGGCATCTATAGCGGCAAGGTGTTCCTTCACTTCTTTCTTATGAACATACGGGTACGCCTTCGAGTCGGGTAAGCCATGTAGATAATGCAATCTGGGACTGGTGGTTCTCACATCGCCGCCCTTGGGAGCGCTCCCGCCAGAGGAGATCGAGTTGTGTTCTGATGGTCGGAATGCTGGGCGATCGGAGGGCGGATTGAGAATATTGCTTATAGCTCCTGGGCGCGGTACGGGAAGCGCTGCTCTCCTGGGCGGGTTGCCGATCCTCTTTGCTGCAATCTCAGGGGGCACGATGCGTGGGCCTTCATCAGATGAGGCGCTTGGTCTTGGGAAAAACTCCGGATTGGAATCCCCTATGCCCTTGCTATCTTCAGGCATCGATTTCTGTCGGAGACCCGATTTGATATGGGAAAAGGGGCTCCTGGACCGACATTCATTACAGAGCTCGCTGGGGCTGAGTCTGGATGATCGCATATTGCAAAAGGTGCACCGAGAACGCCCAATGCTTGAGAATGAGTAGTACTTGGTCCTGTCATACGGACACGGCTGCTCAGATGTACCCAGGGTAGGCCGGTGCATCTCTGGAACCAAGACTTGTTCTTCTGTAGCCTGGGCAATATCGATGCCTTGGTATGCAAGTGGCTGAATTGGCGCAGGTGCCGTTATCGGGCGTGGAGCTGGATCTTGCTTTGGAGTTGTCTTCCGCAGCTGCAAGACTGACATGAAAGTGTCCAAGCCCGAGGAAATGCGTCTTCGCAGCGTGGCAGGTCGCTGGGGGATTGGATACTGTAATGTAGGCGAGGCAGGCCTACTGGTAGGCTTAGGATTTGCCATATTCAATCGTGTCATTAGCCGGGCAAGTCAACGTTGAGAATATGTGAATTAGTACTACATCAAGTGTAGTCATGAC
This sequence comes from Bipolaris gigantea, assembly GCA_030558545.1. Lineage (NCBI taxonomy): Eukaryota > Fungi > Ascomycota > Dothideomycetes > Pleosporales > Pleosporaceae > Bipolaris > Bipolaris gigantea. Next base: position 10,883 of record JALPSE010000125.1, on the reverse strand, counting down.
ACTCTTTCTGAAATGTGCTTGATTTCCAAAACTTTCGCGGCAAATATCTGTCAAATATAAATGTCTAGAGTTAAGCCCTATACACATCTTGCTAACGATCACAGACCGGTTGTGAATTCTGATGGCACGCATGACGTGTAAAGTGACGACGCGACTGACGAACGATGCGTAAGGAACGGCTGTGACAAGTACGATTGAAAGGAAGCGCTAGTAATATAACAGTTTTGATCCTCAAACGGTGGTATCGTGCCATGATTTTATGTCCGGAGATGGAGAGAAACAGACATTAGTCTGAATTGTTGCAAAGAGTGTGGTTGTTCCCAGCTGCTTCTGTGATAGTGCGAATAGAACATTCTAAGTGGCTTTGAATGGTTCAGTACCTAGATAAATGCTCTTCTTCGGGCCAGTCACTAAATACTTGCATGTGATTGCAGTCGGGCATACGGTCTTTCATGTAGGTCCAGTCGTCATCTTCGAAATACTGAGGCTGGTGATTTTGCGGCGGGTTAGGAGAGCATGCAGTACACATGCCGTCGCGACCGATCTGATCAGTTAGTTGCCGACATTGAGCACAGAGTACGTGTATCCTATTGCAAACCCTGAGATGCACACCCGGAGTATACAGCGCACTGTTTACCCCGCATTTCAGGCATAGTCTTGAACTCGCCAACGTCCCACTGCGACACCATTTCCCCTTCCTCATACTGTCCTCAAAGCTAGCCCAGCTCCAAAAATTCAGGCAACCCTTACAGGCATATAGCTGACTCGACTTTGCCCATGCGCTGTCCTCAGCGATCAGAAGCTCGTTGTGAGTTGGCGCAGGAATGAGGAATCTGAAGTAGTGGGATGTGGAAGCCAGGTTGACTCTATCGCGCATGTCAAGGAGTTTGATGATTTCCGAATGAAGCTCCACTGGCAGGCGAAGGATGGGTGCTGTGAACATAGTATGCACACCAACACCCGGGATCGTGCGGAATAGGCTACAGTCGTAGGAGTGTGCTTTCTGAAGCCCGATGCGTCAGTCGAGAGTGTTAAGCCACCCATTCATCTAGTAGCTTACTGCTGGAGTTTGCGAACTGTGGCAGTGTTGTCGACGCTTGGGTCGGCGTACCTTGCCACCCGATGTCCGATCCGCGTGAACAGGAGCAATTCCGAGGCAGGGCACCGTACTCCCCTTCTAAGTAATGGACTTTACGCTTTTCGGCCGATGCGCGAAAAGGATGGATAGTCCGAGATATGGTACAGGATTAGGAAAGCTAGGAGCATATTTGAATTTGCACTGCTTGTGTAGCGGAAGACTGTCCCAGCAACACGGAACCATGAAGCCGCGCACCCGCGAGCGCGCCGGAGCGCACCAAGGGTGGAGCCTTCACCTGCGGCTTAAGTTCCCGGTTCCGACTTGCCTGTCTTGGGAGTGACACATATTCAGGGCTTCTGATATTCTGCCTGGGCGTTCGCTCCTTGTTTGTCGGCAACACTGCATGCGCTGTCGCGTAACCAACGTATAGGATCAGGGGCCGAAAGTCAGCGCTCCATGCACACCCTGGTCAGTCAATCGACCGATTGCGTCGGACCACGGCTGGTGTTATACTGATTCAAGTCTTTGTCTGATTTCTTGTGGCTGGCGGACATGCTCAAAACTAGCATTAGAGAGTCTTTTCGAGTTTCAGGTCGTTCAACACCATGTAGCGTGATAGGGTGATCCAGCCCCAGCGGAACCAGCGCATCTGGCTCTCATGCGCGGTAGTCATGGCCTTCTGAGCCGTCCTGTAACCGATCGGTGAGCTGGCAAACAGGAGTGGAGTTGGGAACCCCCCCAGCTGCTTCTTTTGCAGCATTGCGCCAATGATGGTAGCAGGGGCGTCGAATAAGCCGAGGTATTTGCGGAAGATTGGAATGGTCGTAAGCGTGTACAGCTTGACGGGACACTCCCAGCCGCTGTGACGGTGCATGAGCGCCTTGAGGAAGCTGTGGGCTCCGGCGTGGAGCGATTTGTGATTGGGGTGGCCGGAGATGCCGTGTGCGTCAAATGTGATGATGGCGTCGATGGTGGCCTGCGGTGCGTCCTTGGAAGAAATCGAAGACATATCTGGGGCAAATGCCGTGGTAAGCAGGTTGGAGATTAGACGAGGGTGCCATGTTACGGTCATGGAGTCGGGGAAGTTCCTGCAGGGTAATCAGTCAGGTGTACAGTGCCAGCCCTTGTAGCGCATACTTGTCCTCGACGACAAGAATGTCATCTTCACTCCGAATGCCCAATTGCAGCCCGCTCTTGACTAGTTCTTTCTTGCGCACGTGGCCCAGCCCATCGGCATCACCTGTTGTATGGCTGGCATTAGTGGCGGCCCTTTGAGAAGACGTGGGGAAAGGGGTCAACCATACCACTGCTCAAACACAGAATCTTGACGTGATTGCCGTGTTGTGGACGCGTCAATATAAGCAGAGCCGGGGCAAAGAACATGGCCTCGTCATCTGGATGCGCTATGAGGAGCAAAATGCGTTTGTTGTGCAGGGTGGGGAAGGATGCGCTGAGTGTGCTGGTGTACATCCAGAAGACGAAGACGAGGAGGGGCACCGATGCCCAGACGGTCCAATTCATAGCCAACTAATTTTTCAACAGTATGCTAGGTAGAGTGTCAAATGATTTGAGAATGCTGCCGAGTTCATGGTTGGGGCAAGGTTGACTGTAGGAGGCCACTCGCGGTTCTGGCACGCGCTTTGACCCACGTCATCTTCGACATTGCGAGGAGCCGCACACGCGAATATTCCACTTGCATCCCCAGTTCATTCCATCCGCCTATCATTCTGGCCTACCCACCATGTCCAACAGAAAAGAGCGACGCGCCAAGGGCACCGCATTTAGCGCAAACGCCACTGGAGGCGGACTGCAGCCTTCGACCGAGATAGACCAAGATGGGGTCGAGATGATTCTTCGGCATCCGGATTTCTCCAAGCCCAAGGGCAAGACCCTTTTCGACCTGGCAGAAGAGAGACAGCGCGAGCTAGATGAACTAAATCCTGCCAGAAAGGCTGCTAGGGCAGCCGCCATGGCCTCAAGGCCCGTTGGCGACGATCAAGGGCCCCCCATCGGACCCTTAGGCGACTCGGTTCTCTACTCCGTCTCCATGGCAGCATTGCACCTCACCCTCGATGTCCTTGTATATAACCAGTATAGGGAGGAAATTATATGGACTGAGATTATCTGGAGAGCGGCTACGGCCTGGCCCATATTCGCCGTCCTGGTCTACCTTACCCACGTCGACATTGCCTGCCGTTTTCCCAAGGTTCGAGATGTGGTCTTCTTCGCTGGCTCCATTGCCGCAGGCTGCTACTTGGTGTACTCGGGGAACCAAAACGGATACTTTTACGTCATGAAGTCGGCTCCTCCAGTAGGCACTCTCTGGATCTGGAGCGTGGTGGAAATGAGCTTGCCTTTTGCAGCTACGAGTGCGCTCGCTGTCTTCGGGTACATTTACTGGAATGGGTTCCAATTATTTTGAGTGGTGGTTAAGATGAATATGATGTGGCACAATAGACAGAGGGGAAAAACTTGGTACAACGTGCCCTAGATATCGAATAGCAAACGGGTACCCTGCTCTAAAGCAGTGAGGCTCCCTCACGTAAGGGTCCACGCACATCCCAGTTAAGTTCATATAGCTTGGGCTACAACTTCGATCGTATAATCAGATACCTAGAGTACTAGGTTCTCCTACATAAACCACGGCAACGCTCCGACATACACTGTTTATAGTGTTGCGTAGGAGGACAAGACACGGGTCATCATCTTCTTAGATGCTCATGAGGCTACATACACTCAAAATCTAGATCAGACATCCCCGTACGCCCTGACCTCCGCTTCCATAGCAGCTCTCTTCTCCATCTCCTTCAAGCAGGGTGCAACAAATATATCGCCGTACACCACATTCTTAGCCGTACTCGCCGCAACCAAGAGCCAAAGCAGCATCACACCCACAGCAAGTATCGTCCCGAAAATTCTGAAGAAAGCCGACGGCATCTCTTGTCCGATGGTGATTGTAGACATGGTAAACACGCCAATTGGGAACGTAAAGCCCCACCATCCAAGGTTGCATGGAAACTTGCTGCGGCTGATGGATGCCACGGCGAAGAAAAGCCATACAAGCCCAAAACCCCAAAGGACCAACGCGGTAATCCATCCGAGCACGTACAGAATATCACCAGCCATTGGATGCAGTGTTTTCATCCTTGGAAAGACTTTGGATGCTTGGGTTCCAAGTTGCATCGCGGCATAACCGCCCTGTCCCATGGGTCCTAAAGGCAAGAAGACGCTAGCAATAACTTCCTTTGGTGGGAGGTGGTGAATCGCGAGTCGGTGGAAGTACATTGTCAAGATCACCAGCGCAAGGGGGAGGCCCATGCTCCAGAGGACATAACTGGTAATGATGGTGATGAGAGCGTGATTGTCGTCGGGCAGAACGGAAGCTACCAGACCACCGGTTGCAGCTGCGACTATGCACGCGACAATAGGCAGAAGCCAAGCTGCTGTCATTTTCTCATGCCGGTTCCTGTGTTGTGTCATCCTATCCAAACATCAGTCGCGGGTTACAAAGGTGGGCGAGGAGGGCATCTACATCTGAAATGGGAGCCATAGACAACAAGCAACGCTGATGACGACGTCCAGCCACCACATTCCCCATGCCACATATGGTGTTGAGCCACCCCACGCCGGTACGCAGATTACGACAAACATGTTAACAATGGTGGCGAAACCCATGGGCATGGTGCCAAGGAAGAGCGACTGCACAGGATGCCGTAACATCAGTGTCCATGTTGCTGGAAACAAGGTGTACCGCAGGGCCGATATGGCAAATATGACCGAGAAAATGACAGTGTCCAGGACGAAGAAAACGATGCTGAGAGTCGCCAACGAGTCATGGTAACCTGGATAGAGATATGCCAATGTGTGAAGCAGAACAGCCACAATGCCTGTGCCCATGGTGACTGCAAACTTTCCATGTTAGCTTTTCCTTGCATCTATTCTTTGGTGGTGATTTGCGCACCCATGAAGGCGTGAAGTTTTGGACTATCCGCCGCCAGCCCCGTTGGTCTGAGGGTATGAGCCATCTTGGTAGTCCTTGCTTGTTCTCACACACAGCTGTGCCACTGTTACAGCCAAGCCGCGTACTATTTCCAGCTCTATCGTCCTGATAAGCACCAAGATTCAGTTGGCAAGGCGTCGGCATTATTGTTCTTGCGCGTCTCGAACTACGACCGATGAATATAGGAAAAAGCAGTCGAGAAGTACTGATTATGATGAACTGAGCATACCAAACCGATTATATACGCGTTCGAACTCGTCGACTCCAATACTGACTCATCGAGTCTTCTATGTAGTCATTTCTGATTTAGTTTTTTCCTTCCTCTTGACCACTGTTTAGTCACCAAGTGCGAATTATGCTCTGATGTGAGGTGCTGCCCAGCATGCACAGGCCGTTTGGGTCGGGCTGTCGGCGATGGCCCGAAGAAAGGGCAAAACGTGATTTGCCATGGTAGCTGACTAAGTAGCGGTGTCGGACATGGCCGCCTTACAAGGCCTGTCGTTTGTGGAAATATTCATCAAACATTCGATCCAGTACAAGGCGACCAGACCGCCAGAATGCATATGTATCTTGCGACGCGCTACTCTCAACCGTAAAACGGTCGCTAACGTCTTACTTCGCCCAGTGTTCTGTGCACGTGCTTCGCTGTTTCACTGTCTCTAGGTAGGCTAACGAAAAATGGCATTATCTAGACGGCAGGGCCGGACAACGTGAATTACAACACTTTCCGCTTCCTGCAGTCAAGCCTACTGAGCATTCTTACCGAGATTCACCATCGTGAAAAAAACCGCCTTAGCACCGTGCCCACGTGCCATATACCCGAGCGCTTGTGAATCGTGGGTTTCGCGCCAGTGATAACGGGTGAGGGTGAAATACAGCTGCATGTCGGAGTCAGTGGCAATAGGTGGGACTTTGTAAAATGGTCATGACGCCACGGCGCAGTCCTCCTATACCAAGAAACCTCCGATATGTCCTACAGCCGTACAAATTGAAGCCAAGACCAATGCGAGTCACACATAGCCCCAGAAATCCTATCAACATCAGCAAGCCTCAATGCAATCGGAATAATGAAAAATGCGCCAACCTCAGAAACTTCCTGAGTTGGTGAAGCCAAATCGCTACGAGTGTTGTTTCGTTGTGATTCGCTACTCGCGTGGTGTTTATATTAGTCGCTGCCGGCATTTCATATGAGGTTTCCGGGGTAAATATATTGCCCCACTGGAAAAACCGGGTTCGCACACTGCGGCTGCAGCCTCCAGCCACAGTCGTGAGGGGGATATAATATCGCTGTAATATCGGATTCTCCACCCAAAGTCACACTGCCTAGTGCCAAAATCCTTGGAAGGCGAGTAAACAGTCGTAGCGCCAGACTAGAGTGCTACAAGCTTTGTGTAACCCTGTGTAGGCCACGCTAAACTACTGCTACTGGTCGGTCCCTGCGGGCTTATAGTCATCTAAGAGCACTATGCACTTCTTGACTTACCAAGAAAAGCGCAGGACGGCACTTCGCGCCCTTCGTGGGACTACTTTGACTATTGAAACATGCTATTCAGGACTATGTGTAATAAAGAACCACATCTATAAGAAGCAGCGATAGTGCCGTGAAAATAAACCCACAGCCCACGACAATCACTTCCAAGCACAGCAACAGCAGCTTGACACTAAACGCAAACATGCACGCTTCCACTCTCCTCCTCGGCGCTGCCGCCCTGCTTGTTGAGAATGTATCTGCCCACGGCTTCGTCAAGACCGTCAACATCAAGGGTGTCTCAACCAAGGGCTCCGACCCCGTCTGGTTCTACCAAGGAGCCAACCGCGTTGCAACCGCCGGTTGGGACTCTCTGAACCAGGATCTCGGCTTCGTTGAGCCCAACAGAGCCTCATCTGCAGATGTAAACTGCCACAAGAGCGCCACGCCAGGCAAGCTGTACGCCAATGCTAACCCCGGCGACACCATCGAATTCGAGTGGAACACTTGGCCAGACAGCCACAAGGGTCCCATCATCCACTACATTGCTCCTTGCAACGGTGCGTATTCACCCTTTCCCATCTTCTTCTCTCCCAGCTTGGAAACAAGAATTGTGGAAGCTGATTTTTCTGGCCCAACAGGTGAATGCTCAACCATGTCCGCCAGCGACCTCCGCTGGTCCAAATTCGCCCAGGAGGCCATCGTCAGCCCCAACGTCTGGGTCACCGACAACCTCATCAAGAACGGCTTCAAGGCTTCTGTCAAGCTGCCGTCTAAGCTTGCTGCTGGCAACTATGTTGTTCGCCACGAGATCATCGCCCTGCACAGCGGATCGAGCCCTAACGGTGCTCAGCTGTACCCTCAGTGTGAGTCTACTCGCCCACCCTTGTCGTTCCGTTTGGCTTTGTGCGGAGACATGCGTGAGATTTGTAGTGCGGATGCTAACTTGACGTTTTTAGGCATCAACCTCAAGGTTGGAGGCAGCGGCACTGTCAGGCCCACCAACGGTATTCCAGGAACCAGCCTGTACACCTCCACCACTCCTGGTATCCTGTTCAACATCTACACTAACCCTACTTCTTACCCCTTCCCTGGCCCTGCTCTGTGGACTGCTGCCAACTAAGTGGCCAAGATGCTCGCTTGTTGGAATAGGCTGCTCTTCTACTCTGTATATACTTCACTCTTTTCTGAGGGGTCTATGGTCACTTTAGACATTTTCCCAGTGTAAACGGATACCATGGCGACTTGATCTTGTCTACTAGGTCGTAGAAAGGTCGCATTGTATATATGACTTGCAAATCAATCTTGTTGGAGTCACTGATTAGTAATTCTGCTGTGCACCATCGATTGCGAATAGACCATCCAGTTTTCGCCCTCCATCTCACAGTGTATCCAGAACGCAAATCTTCCCCTTGGTACTCACAACCTGGTCATAGTTGACTCTGCAGCCCCGGAAAATCACCTTGTTTCCCTCTCGCCCGGGCTAGCCACTCGCCTCAAATCCTAAAGTAACAGTGATACCAAAAATGCACAGGTTGAAACCCCTAGAGCGCTTCCAAGGAAACTATTTCTAACGAGAACCTCCAAAAAAAACCCACTCAAAAATTACCCACTGTCCACCCTACCGTACACCAGACTACTCAAACGGATTCCTACTCGGGTCAGGCGCACAGTAACCCCTCCCAAGCAAGAAGCTCTGTAGCCTATCCTCCATCTTCGCAAACTAGTCTCAACATCAGCTTCCATGCAAAATCACCCCAATCACCCTACACATATCACGGTGAAAGAAATAGAGAGAAAACAAAAACACTTACAAACCCCCTCCCCTGGACCCCATCCCTAACCCAAACCCCATACCCCCCCATCAGATTCGCCATCATAACATCCGTACTCAACCGATCCCCCACCACTGCAACTTGCTCAGGCCGCGTAACCCCCGTTTCCGGATGCGCCGCAAAATACGCCATGACGTCCTCTCTGCACCCGGGCTTCTTGGTCGAGTGGCGTAGCACGGCGACGCCCGTGTTGCGTTCTAGCCGCGTTGCCTGGGCGCCGGTGGGATCCGAGCCTGTACCTGCTGTGTTTGAGACGATGAGAAGTTTGCGGCCGGGGTAGGCGGCGCGGAGGCGGGTGAAGTGGTCCTTTGGTCAGGTGAGCTTTCATCTTCACTAGTAAAGCATGTGGGGTGTGGAGTACTAGTAGTAGAGGGTTTTGCTTGGGAATCAACGTACTTGGTAGGGTTCGTATATCTCGTCCGTGTGAGGAACGGCGAAGCAATTGTCTTTGTCTAGGATGACGGCGCGGATATCGACTTCTTTCTCGCCTTGTTTGCGTGGAAAGGCTTTGCTGAGGGGGATGGGGAGCTGGTTGAATGTTGGGATTGTGTGTTGGGGGAGGCAGAGAGTGGGGTCTCGTAAGAGGCGGAAGATGTTCAATGTGCCGGAAATATTCATGGTAGATTTTTTTGGGGCGTGTATGCGACGTGGTGATGTGACATATCTTGGGGAAGACAACGAGTTGGTGAGCAGCGAGAGATGCGCGTTCCGAGTGTTCCGAATCGTTCCGAGCAGCAGGAGATTTACCTGTTCTCTTGGGAATTGGGGGAGGAAGAGAGTTGAGACGAATGTGGGCTTGCTCAGCTGTACCATTCACTTGAGATGTATTGATTATGATTACCAGACTGAATTCAATATTGATACATGTAGGGCACAACGTTTTGGCTGATCGCTTGACTGATTGATAGAGTTGAGTTAAACGATACTACCCACAGGAAAGATACAAGAAAACTGTTACTAGCCACTCATAGAAATAAGGCCAATCATCTCCTCAGTTGCCACCCTCTTGCCAAACTTCCTTACTCAAACTTCCAGAATCCAAAAAACGCCCAAACAGTGCAGGCATAAATATCGACATGTACCAGGTCGGAAACGGATCCAACATGACTGGCAATGGATGATCCATGCGCAGGCATCCTAGGTGGCGAAATTTATGGTACGTAGCTGAAGCACCTCAAGGACGTCCAGGTGCTGATGCGCCAGTTGTAGGCACAAGTCCTCTCGTTGAAATCTACTGGCACTCTATAGAATCCCCCGCAGTCTGGAAATTCGTAGAAGTAGCAAGCGCATCCAAGGCCATCATCGCAAGAAATTATGTTGACGCTATGAGTGTATTCGCTCATGTAGTTGTAGCAGTGTCCATTGGCTGGTCTGTTGATTATGACTTTGGCGTGAATACATGCACCATCCTCGAAGTATTGGATTTTGATGGCGGATGCCGTTGTGGCGATGGTCGCAAGGACGGAGAGAGCTGTGGCGAGATACATTTTGAACGATCCAAAGATGAAAAAGAGTGCAGATTCAGAAATCTGTCTGTCGTGACAGAGGCGATGTTCCGATTTCGTTTTACAGCAACGCATGCTGTCTTATATAGTTTGTCACCATGGCTCGCTGTTCTGCTGTCCTGGTCGCAACCATGATTGATTCGGTCGTACCCAATAGAGGTGTGCTTAATATGTATATAGCTGTTCAGAGGCATACATATTGTCAATGGTATTACTAACCAATTTTCAGTGTTCGAAAGCAGGGTCATACTTACGTAAATCTCCCAGTCGAAGCTCCAAGGTTTCTGTACGGGCTTCTTGTTTAAATGCTTTTACTTCAACCCCAAAGTTAGTTTTTCTCTAAACCCCAATTCTAGCAGTTCGAGGTGTGGCCTGCCGTTCCTTTCGGAGATGGCAAATCTGATACGCTACAGAGGGGTGACATGGAAAAAAACTGTTGCTGAAAGTTCAAGTTTTTAAACTATGATAACTAGCTGAATATTAGAGCTATTCCTAATCGGGTTGGCTTATTTTAAAGCCAAGAAGTTGAAGTTATATCAAAATAGGCTTAGTGCCTGCTTAGTCAGCATAACTCAGGCATGAAATATCTTTCAAGTGGAGCTAAAAAAAAACACTAACTTTAGCTTAAATTTTCTCTTTAATAGACGCATAAAAATGGTTGGAGAAAATATATATGAGATACATATATAATAAGATCACGTGACTTAATTTTAAGATATAGTTTATTACTAATTCAATAAAATAAAAAATAAGGAAAAAATAAGAGTAAGCTTAGGTAAGCAGGATTACTAATTAAGCTTACTAAGCCTAAACTATATATTCTTATCTTTCTCTCAAAGAATTTTGAATCTCTAAATCCTTAAAATGGCTAGTAAATTCTCACATTTCGAACTTGAAATCCATGTTACAAGTAACATTAAGGATTCTCTCCTTGACAAATGGCGAGACGGCTGAAGGCCTATGGACGTCCACGTCAGAAGGTAATAGGGCATTGCGG
>JALPSE010000124.1:0-64108 GCA_030558545.1 Bipolaris gigantea | reverse complement strand
AAGAAGAAGAAGAAGAAGAAGAAGAAGAAGAAGAAGAAGAAGAAGAAGAAGAAGAAGAAGAAGAAGAAGAAGAAGAAGAAGAAGAAAAAAAAAACAAGAGTGGTTGTAATACATGGATGAAGAATAGCTACGCATCCAAAGCCTGAGCTTGACACTACACCAATCGTTAGCACATTGGAAGCAGTACGCTGAAACGACTGTACAACTCACCATCTGCCAATACACGCCCCTCTTCTTCAAAAGCGCCTGGTGGTCCCCCTTCTCCAACACCTTCCCACTCCCCAGGACAAAGATGACATGGGCCTTTTGAATCGTCGCAAGCCGATGCGCAACAGAGAGAATCGTGCAGCGCCCGTGTTTCGCCGCCCGCTCAATCGCCTCCTGCACCAGCCTTTCCGACTCCGAGTCGAGAGACGACGTCGCTTCGTCAAGAAGCAGCAGTTTCGGCTGCCGGAGCAACGCGCGGGCGAGTGCCAGACGCTGCTTCTGGCCGCCAGACAGCGACATGCCCTTTGGGCCCAGGCGCTGGCCGTAGCCGTCTGGCAGGGACGTGATGAAGTCGTGGATCTGGGCGTCGCGGCATGCCTGCTCAATGTCCGCGTCCGACGCCGAGGCGACGGATAGCGCAATGTTTTCGCGTATCGTGCCTTGGTATAGTGTGGGTTCCTGGGCTACGAGGCTGACTTGCTGGCGGTACGCGGACGGGTCGAGTGTCGTAATGTCTTGTCCGTTGCAGAGGATGCGGCCCGAGGAGGCGTCGTAGAAGCGTTCGAGGAGGGAGATTGTGGTGGATTTGCCGCAGCCGCTTGCGCCGACGAGGGCGGCGAACTGGCCGGGTTGGATCTGGATGTTGAAGTTGGAGAGGACGGGGAGTTCTCGACATGGGTAGGTGAAGCAGACGTTTTGGAATTCTATCCCGACGCCTTGTTCTGATGTGTTGAGAGGCGGGTAGGAAGTGGAGCCGCTGGTTGGGGGTGGACGTATGCTGAGAATGCGGTTGGCAGCACCGGTTACCTGGGCCATGTTTGGGGCGAAGGAAAAGAACATGCCTGCTGCGACAGCACCAGAAATGATGGCTTGGTAGATGACGAAGAAGTCGACGTTGTTGTACTCGCGAGAGGCTAGCAGCGTGCCGCCATACCAGAACGTGAGCGCCATACAAGCCAGTTCGATACTGTCGCTCCCTGCAAAGACGAACGTGCTCCATTTTGCGCGTGAGAAGGCTTTGCTTACGTGAGTGCTCAGCAAAGTCTCGTACCGGTCGCCAATCATGTCTTCCATGATGAGACTGAGCACAGTGCGGAAGGCTCCAACGGCTTCAGCAGCGAACTGGCTACTGTCCTCGAAGATCTTTGCGTTGCTCTTTTCGAACTCGAGTTCCAGGCGCATGCGGAGGTATCCCGCAGCCAGAATGAGGGGCAAAGCAGCGAAGAGACCGACAAGAGACAACTTCCACCCGTAGACAAAGGAGATGATGACACACCCGACGACATTGACGACAGCAATCAACGCCATGCCCATCTCCGTTGCCATTAGCTGCTGAAGCTGTGTAGTATCCGAACTCACTCTGGACGTCAGCGATCCCGGGCTATGCCCCTCCTTGTCGAAGAAAGAGATCCTCTTCCGGATCAAGTTGTACAGATACTCTTGCCTGTAGTGCAGAGAGACCTGTGTGGCTATGTGATGGAATGCGAATCCCATAACAAAGTACGACAGGAATGTGCCTCCGGCAAGTACTCCGAACATGCCGGCCCAAAAGTTACCCTCACTGACAAGTCGATCTCTTGGAAGCGTAAAGACGTTGATGACCTGGGAAAAGACCCAGGCTTGGAGTGGCCAGACGGCACCACTAGCTAAAATGCCGAAGATAGCGAGGCTGAAAAGAATCCAGTGATGCCGTTGTTCAAATAGCAGACGTCCAAAACTCGCTATCAAGCCTTTCTCCTTATATTCCGGGTCCTTGTCCTCAGAAATGTTTTTGTCCTTTGCTTTCTCCTCAATGAGTTCACTAGTAGCAGTATTGATTCTCTCCAGGCCGGCATCTTCCTCTTCGGCTTCCATGGTAATGTTCTGTGCGTGAACTAGACCAAAGTAGACTCCTGCCTCGATCTTCAATAGTCCATCGTGAGTACCTTGCTCTACCAATTGGCCTTTGCGTAGGACAACGATCTTATCCGCCCGCTTGATTGTAGAGAGACGATGAGCAATTACGATGGTGGTTCTATTTTTCGACACGCGATCGAGTGCTTGTTGTACGATGCGTTCTGTTCGTACATCAATCGCGCTGGTTGCTTCGTCCATGATCAAGATGGGTGGCTGTTTGACAATACTCCTTGCGATTCCGATCCGCTGACGCTGACCGCCTGACAACTTAATGCCGCTCTCGCCTACCATAGTTTCATAGCCTTCTGGAAGCTTAGAAATGAACTCGTCTGCACAGGCTTCGCGACATGCTTCTTCTACCATAACCATCTTCTCTTTTTTCGGTAAATCTTGATATTCTGTTCCGGTAAGGCCAAGTGCGACATTATTGTAGATAGTATCGTTGAAGAGGAATGGCTCTTGTTGGACGATACCAATCTGAGAGCGCCACCATTTAGCATCGATTTTCCTGATATCAGTCCCTCCAACCTTTATAGTCCCAGTACAAGTGTTGGGGCCGAGATTCGGCTTGCCCTCCTTACTTTTATCATCCTTCACCACTTTTTCTTGTTTCTCTTGACCGTTGCCTTCGCCAGCGGCACGTTTCTTGAACCAACCAGACTTCTTCGAGGTCTCATCTGGTTTGGGTTCAGTGAGAGTTATTGAGGCGGTGGAGGAGGATTCGACGGGGAGATCGTCCGGTGTGGGTAAGGCTGTTGTTCCGAGGAGATCGTACCATCTCTGCACTAGACCGACAATGGTAGACTTTCCTAACAGTGGTAATGGGATGTCAGACATGTACTAAGGGCAACTTCCTGATGTAAACCACTTACCACTTCCCGACGGACCGACGATAGCTGTAACCTTACCAGCTTCGAATTCGAGGCCCAGTCCTTGGAGAATTGGAACATTTGGCCTACTTGGGTAAGAGAAGGCTACATTCTCAAACGTAATATTGGCTTTGGCAGTGACATCAGGCTCTTTCAATCCCGAAACATCTGGAATCGGCGCATCGATTGTCCTGAACAGTTCTGCGGCGGCCGTCGATGCCTTGACGATAGCAATAATTGGGGTAACGACTCTGCCGAAATTCACGACAGCCATCATGACTGCGAATAGGACGATAACAATGGTACCAACGTTATCGCTCTTCCCCTCAGAGTACTGCTTGATACCAAACCAAAAGGCGATGCCCATCGTGCCATATTGCCCTACCATCATAGGCGCGAAAAAGAGCCCCGAGAGAGGAGCAGCTCTCTTGAAGTTTGTCGCGCTTTTGATTAGCAGTTCCTCATGCTGTCGTGCCAACTTCGCCTCGGCCCCAAAAGCGACAACGACACGAAGGGAAGAAAATATTTCAAAAGCCATAGCGGATGCATCCTCGCTGTATTTTTCGGTGACTCTGTATATTCGCGTAAATGGGGGGACGATGATACCCATGAGTATCAGGATGAACGGCAATGAGGCTGATGCGACCAAGGTGAGCAATGGGCTCTGGGTGAACGCTACAACGTATGCTCCGATCACAAAGGCAAAGGCCTGGAACATCATAGCAAGCTGTTGTGATATAGCGACCTGAACCGTGTTTGCAGAGGTTGTAATTTGCGTGGACACTTTTCCAGGGCTGACAGTGTCAATTACACTAACGGGCTGTAGGAATAAAGCTCGTATGTATGCCAAGCGTAGCGCAGCCGAGATTCTGAGGCCACTGACCCTTATTGTGAGCTGTCATGTGGTCATTATTTTGAAATAGCGATTGGAAAATGTTTTCTTTTTACCATGGATACATAGGACAAAACAAACTTGCCAATGAAGAGGTATAATAGGTAGAGTGTCAAGTCATCGACTTCATCCTGGAACTCGGAGGCTTTGACGCTTGTTCCTGGCGTGAAGTAATCGGTAAACTTTCCCACGAGTTGGCCTGAATGTTGTCAGCGGGACGAGAAGTTGCACTGTTTTCCTTTGTTGGAGGGAAGCACACCAAAGACTACAGTCATCAAGGGGAAAGCGATGCCCGAGCCGATTGAGGCAACGAGACATATCAGAATGAGTAAATAATCTAGACGCGTTCCGTAATGAAAGACGCGCTGGGTTTCCTCTTGTTAGACAGGGCATCAGATGGATCAGCGTTGCTTACAAAGTAGTTCTTTATTCCATCTTGAGAAGCCTCCTTGGGTTTTTTAGAGACAGCTCCTCCGGCTTCCATGGGTTCCACGATGCTTTCTTTCCCCATGTTTCGGGATGTAGGGGTTTGGATCGTAGCTGTAGTGTGCCCTCCCTAAAGGTTAACTGCAAGGGGGTGTGGCGGTCGACCCACAGCTGCAGAGTCGACAACGACGAGGTGTGAATGGACAGAACACAGCTAGGCTGTAGTTTTGAGCCGAGGAATCGTTGCATTAAATAAAGCGGGACAAATCAGACCGGGTGCAAAAGTTGGTGCCTGAAAGTTGGTTGTTTCTTCCTTGTCGTATAGCGCGTATCTCGTCTATGTACGCCCCCAAACAGGTGGCGCCATTCAACTTGGCATGACGGTCTGATAGGCTTCGTGCACAACAAAGCAGACGAGAACTGCGAGCAGGGGTCGGTCTGGGATGCCATCTTAGCACGATTGTCTCCATAGTGGTGGGCAAGCGTCGAATCAGATGTCTCCCTATCAGGCTGTACAGACGTACAATGTTTAGCTGTTGCAATTGAGGGGTTACGCTAACTACTGGACATCTCGCTTGGCCAACGTCTTTCCCAATCGAGCGACTACTTGCGAGGCGTTATTAATAGCCATTGCGCTCGTTGGTTCGCGCTTTTGCGTTAGGTTTTCAAGCTTTGCGTCCAGACTGATCAGCAGCAGACACATTCCACAAGTGGTTTTGTACAGGATTCTGGTTGAAGATGTTATAGACTCGAAATCTGAAAATAAGGCTCGGTGCATGTAGGTGGTAAACAACCGCCGACAGCCCGACAACATGGGCGCTTAGGCTTCTTACAGCCTCCTTGGACCCGGGTTCACACGACTTCTTCCTGTGGCTGGCTCTGCGGTGAATGGCACATCATTGCCAAATCCAACCATGCTCACGGGCATCGAAGCCGACTCGCTCCGCTTTACATGCAGGCAAAGTTATGGCCAAGAGCCTGTGCCAAGTTCAGCCGACATGTTATTGGTTTAGTGCAAGGCAGACACATTGATGGCCTACTCTGCAAGTAATCCCGTAGCAGCGCATTTTTCATACATGTCTGTATTTAGTAATTAAAAATAGTAATTACACATGCCAGTATTTGCACAGCCCTCAAGTATACACAACCACCACTGCCGACTATCCGTTCAGCCACTTTCTCCATTCTTTCCCTCCATATTCCTCAATGCCCCAATATCTCTTCTCTGTCTTGCAACCTCCTTTCTCTTTTCCAATCTCACCAAGCTCTCCACCAGCCTCTCCATCAACCATTCACTTTCGCTGTTTCCAGAGACCAGAGGACTGCGCTCACCAAGCCAATCCCAATTCACTAGACCCTCCTCGTTCTCGTCGTCTGTTGAATTGCACTCGATACCCAGATAGCGATCTAGTCGCTCTGGGTGCGTTGCGCGGATCAAGCGTGTAAATTCGACCCATTCTTCGTAACTGTAGCGCTTGCTTGGTTTTCTCAGATCAAACAAGACCTTTTGGATACAGAGCGCTAGCTGGCGGGATATGGATGCACCAGTCGGGGCTTGGGGAAGCGATATATCTGGGGTTGCCTCAGACTCTTCAGCAGCTCTGTCGCTGTCTGGTGGGTTTTCTACGTCTTCAGAGGGACCGGCGTTGTTGTCGTTAACGTTGGTAGGATCTGAGCCATTTCTGTCAACGGCCCCAACTTCGAACCCTCTCTTTAACCGCTTTCTACGTGCATGGTATTCTGTAATATGTTGTAGCCAATGAAGAAGCCAGGGGTGCTTGTCAAGAAACGAGCGCCATATGCCTGCCTTAGGTAACACGGTAAAGTCGGCAAACTCATCGCTCCACTTCTTGAAGCTTGCTACCACCGTGTCTCCAAGATTGGAAACTAAAATGGTCATGGTTGGGACGGCAATCAAGCTCCAAACGACAAAGAAGCACCGTCCAGAATTGCTCTTTGGAGCTAAATCTCCGTACCCAATGGTGAGCAAGGAAACGTAGCAGAAATAGAGGGCGGGGAAGTATGTTAGTCCCTGGCTATCCCTCTCAGTTATCGTAAACACAAGGGCACCTATGCACCAAAGGATCAAGAATGTGGTGGTAGACCAGAAGAGTGCCATCCACTGCTTAAACTTTTTGGAATCCTCTTGAATCCTGCGCATGACTTCGAATCGATCTTTCTCTTCCTCTAAGACCAGGAGCCGTCTTTTCGAAGTCATGCCGAGAGCGTGGGAGACGCGTGGGAGTGCGGCAGTATGATTGGCGTTCTCGTCCACGGGCTTGCGTAACTGTCGTAGTTCAGTTGGTGCAGATATCTTGGGAAATCCAAGTTTGCGCCTTCTGATGAGGTGATGGGCAACGTGTTTGCGATGACGAAGATCGAAAGAGTTGGCCACTGTATGCTCGACAGCACTTTCGCGCAGGCGGTCCACATACTTCTGAACAATCTTCTCGTCACCCAGCTCGCGTACTGCGGTATAGAGCGAAGAAACAATAAGGGCCAAGGTGATGATGCCCCCGACCGAGTAAGGGAAGACGATGCCTCTGGTCGCAGCAGTTGATGGTACCATATCGCCGAAGCCGACTGTGAGAATTGTGACATCGCAAAAGTACAGAGCGTCCGCGAAGCGCCAACTATCGTTGCCGGCATTTTGTTCGAGATTGGCGAACAATGCGGAGCCACCAGCCAGCCAGATAAAGAATGCCATGGTCTGAAGGATGAGTGTCCGCTGGCTATCACTGAGCGCAAAGTTTTCCGGGTAGTGGCCTAGAAAGTAGCCCAGCATATTGACCATGAGGATCATAGAACAAATGGTATAGAACGCGGCTGCTGCGATGGCATACCAGAATCCTTGGGTGTATGTTTCTTGCGGACGCACAGGCGGTGCGTATGTGTTCATACATATGGTTATCGCGATAAGAAAGCCTGATGAAAGATACCAGAGTATTACAGTGGCTGGCAGAGCAATGATATATCGTATTCTTTGCGTAAAGTTCAACAGAAGAAATATATTTCCGAGGAACCCACAAACTAGGGAGGCAACGTTGATCCAGTAACACCTTAATTCTGTCAGCTCAGATTTGGCGATGATTTCGGAGGACGCTTCCAGTTTTGGCCTGAAGCTTCACTCACCACCGTGGATCCTCAAATGGTACCCCCTCAAAATCTGTCAATAATTCGCCGTGGATGATGTTTCTCTGTCTCCAAGGCGTTACCAGGGCAGCGATAGAGCTCACGTTTGCCAGTGGCCCAAGAGTAGCGGCTAGAAGGGGGATACCAGTGCTCGCAAACCACCAGTCGGCTTCTTCTTCTTCTTCTTCCCATTTCTTCCACATATTCCACCATCTCTTTCTCTTGTTTTCTTCATTTATTGGAGTTGTGGTCGTGTTAGTTTCGGTCCTCTGCTGTGAGCTGGTTGACTGATTCGACTTTTTGTCTTCATGTTGCATCTTTGGTGAGCTGCGTTTGTATTCATCACTGGGTATAACGAGCGATGCAGGAGAACCCACGGTAACGAGTGCTGATCGAATGTACTACGATGAAGAATCCTGGAGAATATCCTAGACCGTCGCGACAGCGAAATGCTAGGCGTGCACTCTAGGAGACGGCAAAACCCTGTTATTTTTCAGATAAAGTCACAGGGCAACGGGCAGTTTCAGATGGCGTGCAAGTGCAAATCCAATTAGGTTGTGAATGACAAGGAACACTTTCCGCAGGTGACCAGAGGTGGTGTCGCTCACTATTGGATAGGGGGTAAGTTGAGTTTCGCAAAGATCACACGGGGAAAAAGAAAAGGAGAACAAGTACAAAAAAGGGAATGGAAAGGCTGTGCCGTATTCACATATTCGTACACGCGCGTGTATCCGCTGACAGTAGCTTCAGCGAATGCGCCGGGCTTGCCGGCTTTCGATTGTAGGTGGAGACGAGGCACAAGACAAGGGTAGTTGGTGTAGGGCGATCAGCTATTGACGTACGCCAAGACTTTGAATCTAGACTGAGCTGAGGAAGCACGCCTGGTTGACATGTGTCGAGTGCATGCGCAAATACACAGTCACAAGATTTCTGGGCGGTATTCGGTGTGTGTGTGTGTGCGTTTGAAATACCCGGCTTTGGCTTGAGAATAACTCTGGTAGCCTCCACAAGTATTGTCGGATGTTTTCATATTGCAACTGTTGTTGCAGTTGTAGAAAGAAAACTAATGTCAGTTGAATATGCAATTGTTCGTTGACTGTACGCCAAGATTGCGGATTTCTATGTTGAGTTAGCCGACCAAAATGTCAGGCACGTAAGCTGTCCATGTGAACGCTGCACTTCTCTTCGGTCCCAGTGAAAGGCTCTCATGACTATTTTACATTGTATATGTCTAACATTTGATATGTATTTTTTTCTACTGCGACTTGAGCTTTTCTGTTAGTTCGGGGACCTTCTCGAAGAGATCGCCGACAAGACCAACATCGGCAACCTGGAAGATTGGTGCCTCCGGATCCTTGTTGATGGCAGCAATGACCTTGCTGTCCTTCATACCAGCCAAATGTTGGATAGCTCCGGAGATACCAGCGCATAGATAGAGTTGTGGCGCAACGTTCTTTCCAGTCTGTCCAACTTGCAAGCTGTTGTCAGCGAAGCCACTGTCAACTGCGGCCCTTGAAGCACCAATGGCAGCACCAAGCGCGTCTGCTAGAGGTGGCATGAGCTTGTCAAACTCCTCTTTTGATTTCAGGCCACGTCCTCCTGACACAACCTTGTCTGCTGAGCCGAGATCGGGTCGGTCGGATTTTTGGAGGTCCTCGGATATCCATTCAGTCGGGCACTCGGCCTTGGGGTCGACGCCCTCTTCTACGGTCGCGTTCCCACCTTCAGCCTCAGGTGCGGGGAATGCAGTGCCTCTAACGGTGATGACCTTTGTACTGTCGGATGATTGAACGGTCATGATGGCGTTACCGGCGTAGATTGGTCGGACAAACGCTACAGGTTACGTCAGTGCTATTGTTCGGCGATGTTATAGGCTCCGACTCACTGTCCTCACTCTCAATGCCAGTAATGTCAGATATTTGTTGCGAGTCGAGGAGGGCCGAGACGCGGGGCATGATGTTCTTGCCAAAGGCCGAGTGGCCGGCAATGACATGTGTGTATCCGCCCTTCCTTATGTTCTCTACTAGGAGGGGCGCATAGTTCTCAGGGAGAGACTGAGATATGGTCAGCTCATGAGATGTAATGACTGCTTGTGCTACCGACCTTGTCGTATGCGCCATTTTCAACGTAGATGACCTTTTCCACACCCTTTGACTTTGCGGCCTCATCTGCAACAGCCTTGACTCCATTGCCCGCGACAAAGGCTGTTACGGAGCCTCCAATCTTTGTTCCGGCTGTGATGGCAGCCAGTGACTGAGCTACAATCTTGCCATCTTTTTGCTCGAGGACGGCGAGGGTCGAGGCCAAGCGTGCAAAGGCTGAGTACTGGGGGACGGCGACGGGTTGCGACTGTCTAAGCCGAGTTCGGGCAGTCCGTAGGGCGCATTGGCGGACGGCGGAGAACATGGCAGGCGAAATTGGCGCAACACCCGGAGAAGAGGATAGCAGCCAAAAACAAAACAACACGAGGGAGAATGCGGGTTCAAGACTGGGACTGGCAAAGGCACCTCCACCAGGTGTGCGGGACGGCTACCTCGGTTTGACCAGGCTGATGGCCGGCGCTAGCCCTGGGGTGCGGAGCGCCATATTGGTCACGTGATCAGCTGCTCCTTAGCGGACTTTTGCTTGGGCCTGGTCGAGCATCGCGAACTTCAGACGCGACTCCATTGCACCCCATCGCTTCCCCCTCATCCCCACCCTCCCACGCCCACCACACGGCCGCAATTCGTCTCTTCATCCTGCCCGCGATCGCGCAGTCGCTCTACGCCCCCGCGCACCGCGATTTTCTCGTGCACAACTGCACCACGCTGTCAAGCGCCTCATCGCATCGCACGTCTCGTCTCGTATCCTCGTAGCTATGGCCGACGACGCAACAACAAGCACATCCGCCCAGGACCCCACCCTTTCCGGAGAAGGCGCCGCAGACACCAATGCGCTTGACCAAGGTAGGTCACAGCTCTCCGCACTTGTTCCGCTGCACGCATCCCAGCCGCGTCGACGATTTGGATACGCACATGTCTTCAGATCATCATGGCAACAGTCTTCTCTCCGCCTCACCCAAGACGCTGTGCGGAACCAACGAGTTCAATGTGCTAAGTACTCGCTCAGACACAAACATGCTCGAAGACACTGCCGTCAAGGCGTCGTCAAACGAGCCCGCGACTGCAACACCTGCTGCCGCATCCGATAACCCTCTAGACGCACCCGACGCACCACGGCCGGAAGCCGAAGATGCGGATGGTCAAGAGGATGAAGAAATGGGCGGCACCGACGATGCAAAGAAGGAGGGCGAAGGCGCCGAAGCTGCGGATCCCGAAGCACAAGCAAAGGCCGATTTGCAATCAGCAGCACGCTCCCACTTTGTCACGCAGACTTATGCGACCATCATTCCAAGCTACGCGACTTGGTTTGACATGCGCTACATTGACTACCGCGAGCGCAAGGCCCTGCCAGAATTCTTCAACAACCGTAATCGTAGCAAGACCCCGGCCGTCTACCGCGACTACCGTGATTTCATGATCAACACATACCGCCTCAACCCATCCGAGTACCTCACAGTCACCGCATGCCGAAGGAATCTTGCTGGAGATGTGTGTGCCATCATGCGCGTACACGCCTTCCTCGAGCAGTGGGGGTTGATTAATTATCAGGTACATCTCACGCCATGATGCGCCCGGATTCAGACTGATAGTGTCTAGGTTGACCCACAGGAACGCCCATCGAACATTGGCCCACCCTTCACCGGCCACTTTCGTGTCACAGTCGACACCCCCCGTGGACTCCAGCCTTTCCAACCAGGACCCGGCTCAAAAGTGACAGAGGGCAAGCAACTCGCGGCGACTGACCGCGCCGCGAGCCAACAACCCCTTGCAAAGAGCGAGACCAAGTCTCTGGCAGGCCGAAACATCTATGAGCCCAACGGCAAGGAGGCCTCCGTGGAACCCAAGGCTGCAAACGGAGAAGCGGCTGCAAACGGCGGATCAGTCGATGTCAAGGACCTCGAGGCTGCCGCCAAAGAGCCAACCAAGGTTATCAACTGCTTCAGCTGCGGTGTCGAATGCACACGCGTACATTTCCACGAGACGAAGCCCTCTGAGCAGCCAGGGCAGCTCAAGGCTGCTGGAGGCCTGAAGCGGGATCTGTGCCCCAGGTGTTTCGTAGAGGGCAACTTCCCATCCGGCACATCATCAGCAGACTTTACCAAAATCTCGAACCCAGAGGATTTGGCAGCTACCGAGACCGAGGAGAAGTGGACGGAGGAAGAGACCCTCTTACTACTTGAGGGCCTGGAAGAGTTCGATGATGACTGGAACCGCGTTGCAGACCACGTTCAGACAAAGACTCGCGAACAGTGT
Organism: Bipolaris gigantea; assembly: GCA_030558545.1. Taxonomy (NCBI): domain Eukaryota; kingdom Fungi; phylum Ascomycota; class Dothideomycetes; order Pleosporales; family Pleosporaceae; genus Bipolaris; species Bipolaris gigantea. The sequence goes on along the minus strand of JALPSE010000124.1, from coordinate 52,331 downwards.
GTGATGAAATTCCTACAACTCGAGATTGAGGACAAGTACGTCGAGGCAGATCTACCAGAGTCACAATCTGCGGCTCCTTCAACCAAATTCCTACGCGATCTCGAGCACCTCAGCGAAGGCCGCGTCCCAATTCACCATGCAGACAACCCGATCCTGAGTGTAGTCAGCTTCTTGGCTGGTCTAGCACCTGCAAATGTCACTGAGGCCGCAGTCGCTTCAGGGCGCAGTGTCAACGAGATGAAGCGCATCTTGCAGGAGAAGATCAACAAGGCCCCAACAGCCCCCTCAGAAAAAGGCAAGGAAAAGGAAGGCGAGCAGTCGACACCCGCAGCCTCAGCTTCAGATGTGAAGCCAGAGGGCGGAGACGCCATGGACATTGACACGTCCGCCGAATCCACCACAACAGCCACAAAAGAGGCACACTCCTCCTCCAGCGGAAACCCCCTTGCCACACTCCCCTTTGCCCTCTCCGCCGCGCGCTCCTCAGCGCTCGCCTCGCACGAAGAGCGCCACATCACGCGCCTCGTCTCGGGCGCCGTCAACCTGCAACTCCAGAAGCTGCAGCTCAAACTCGCCCACTTCAACGACTTTGAGAAGCTGCTCTCGGCAGAGCGCCGCGACCTCCAGCGCCGCCGCCAACAACTCTTCATGGACCGCCTCAACTTCCAACGCCGCGTCCGCGCCCTCGAGGACGCCACCAAGAAGATCAGTTCCTCGATGGGCGGCCAGGGCCTCCCTGGCAGCATGAGCAACGAGGATGCGGTTCAGGCGCTTACCGAGGCCATTCGCATGTTTGGCGTTGGCAAGGGCGAGGATAGCATGGGGCTGAAGCGGGACAGCGTCGACGCGGGGGTTGTCATGCCGGTTGCTGAGGGGGCCGAGGGGTACGGCAAGATAGAGATTTAAGACATGATATCTGACTTTTGTGGTATTGGATTTATTAGCCTCCCCCCCTTTTCTTTCCTCTCCTTTCCTCCCCTCCCCTTCATCAATCCGCCATCACAGGCTGAGACGAATGAGGAACAAACGACCAAACTTGCACAAACACGCGCTCCCCCTCCTCTTCTCCCGAAAGTTCTTTTTCCTTCTCTCTCTCTCTCTCTCTCCAAAACTGCACGTGTTGCATGTACATGTGCATGTATGTGCGCCAATCACATGTTGCTCTCCGAACGAAATGGGATTCTTTGTGGTGTTTGGGGGGCGTTTCTGTCTCTTTTCTCTTTTTTTTTTTACCATTGAGAATGGAAAATGCGGGGGTGGAGGGGGGTTGTGGCATGTGTATCTCTATCTCTCTCCATCTCCTAGGTATTCCATGGCACAGAAAGTTCGAGGCTTGTCGCTTTGCAAAGAGCTGGGGTTTGCTTGCTTCTTTGCTTGCTGTGTATCGGTGTTGTTGGGGTAGTAGTAGTTAGTAGCAGTAGTACTATTAACCTTGTCTTTTTGGCAATCTTTTCCATCACCAGTCGCCAATTGTCGTAAAGCAGCATCATGGTGTTACACCTATGTGATATAGTACAGTTACGTAATAGAGTACACTTGCCAAGTCATGCTTCTCTCATATCTCAACCGCCCTCCTCGCCCATCTACCTCTGGGAAAGCCTCTCCGTTCCCGGCTCGCGAGCGTCATGGCTGGCCTTGGGCACTAGGCTCTTGCTCTCACTAACTGGCTCCTGCTTCTTGGCTTTCGCGCTATCACCTGCATCCTTTGGCTTCTGACTGCTCTTCTCCTTCTCGCTCTCCACACTGCTCATATCTCCTCTGGCATCAAAAGCCGGGTTGTGCTTGCTCTCGGGTCTGTATTCTTCAGGTACAAGGCCAGCATCCGGGGTAATTGGATTTGACTTGTGCTCGGCGTCGGGCTTGTCTTGAACCGATCCCGAGTCTTCGGTTGACGCGAACTTAGGTACAGAGTCGGCCTGAGGAGCGAAATCGGTAGAAGGCTGACTCAATGTCTCCGCCGGTTCTGGAGCCGCCGTCATGTCGTCATCGGCGTCATCAGAGTCAAGTTCGGAGCCGTAAATCTCGGGGTATTCACGGAAACAGTTCTGCATGTCCCTATTGCTTTTTTTTAGTAACCTACACGGTTCCAGAATTGACCTCATCTGAAGCGTCTGCGGAGTGGTGGAGCGTACTTGAATTTGTCGATGCAGTCCATACCCTTGGGTTCCTCCTTTGAGTAGACAAAGCAACTGAATGCTGATTTGAACTGCTCACCGCAAGGGCCGTGAGCCATACCCCCCAAGCATGGGCAATCCCAATTAATTTCTCCAGTCTCTGGGTTGAACGCGCCTTGCTGATCTGCCTCTTCTTCTAGTCCTTCAATGTCTCCCTGTTCACCATTCTGCTGTGCACTTTCGGCCTCTTTTTGCTTCTGAATCTCTAATTGCGCTTGAACCGCCTGTCTTCGCTTGCGTTCTTCAGCGATCGATTCGATGGTGGGAAGGTGCTCGGATTCTACTTCCGTTTCTGGGAGTGCCTGAACAAGCTCTGGAAGCCTCGTCAGTTCTCACATTCCAATCATTGTGCTATCCGAAGTATAGACATACGCCTCGGCTCTTCTGCGAAAACATCCGTCGTGTTATAGTAATATATTATGGCACCAGCGACGCCCACCCGTGCAACCAAGCTCTTGAAACTTCTTGACTTTTGTGACGGCGGAGCTGTGCTGATGTAGCGCTTGGTGGGTGCGACGGACCGCAATGACGCAGTCCGTAGCGCTGGACGCGCAATTAGTCGCGGTGCCGCTCGAAACATTGTATAGAAAGATATGAAACAAAGAAGGGAGAGTCAATGAGTGTCGTGACGGGTGTTGAGGACAGGAAGATACGCTGTCGTCACTACGCAAAAGTTATGGGACCTGCATTTCTAAGCGTAGAGCGCAGGGATCTGCATCGTCGGCGATTGTCAGTCACGTGCTCTATGACTGATGTCACCCCATCATCCTCTATGTCAACCAATTAAATGATACTCAAAAAGCATGCAAATAGAGCCAACACAAGAATTTTCCCATTCCTCGGAGAATTTCGATATAGAGATAATATAATGGGTATATTGAATGCCAACCTCGTATGTACAAAAGGGGACTTTTGAAAGCATCCCTCTCGAAGTCGAAGTCAAGTCTAAAGCTCCAAGCTTGTTATATTTTCCCAGCATGGCAGTACACGTGTAATACTTAAACTAACCCAAGGCGAGCCATCAGAGTCTAGACGGTGAAGTCACTGTACTAAACTCGACATTACGATGGTACTTTGGCCGAGTGGAGTAAGGTTTTTGGCGAAGACTGTAGCCTACATTTATTGCGGCGGGTTTCTCTTGAAGAAATACCTGTTACAAAGTTAGTAAATGAATCAGTCGCAACACAAAGAGTAAGCCATGAAACATACTGGCTGACGTAGTAGTCACCAACGCCGAACAATCCAATCGCAGCGGCCCAGGCCGCGACGACTTTACCGGTCAGTTCGCCACGTGCATATTGCCTGTATGCACCGAATCCGACAACACCACCAAGAATGGCGAGGCCTACAGCATTACCGACAACAACAGGGTTATCGGCGTTCTTCTTCGCCTTCTCCTTAGCAGACTCCTTCTTTGCAGCAGCTTGCTCCTTTAGTTTCTTGGCTTTTTCGGCTTCCCGCTTGATCTCCTCTTCGCGCTTTATGCGTTCAGCTTGTGTGTCGGTTTTGATAGCTTGCGACTCGTAGTCAGAGGGCACGGAAGAAATGTGGGGGCTGTCTACGTCGACGAGCGAGTGAACACTGTCATCAGGAGTTTGTTCGACTTGTGGAGGCGCAGGCGCACGACTATCTTTTACGTCAGTGTTTTGGTTCATGCTGTTCGTAAAATCCTTCCATTTTTGCATCCAGGAGGCCGGACGGTCGGCAGTGACTGATCACAGAGCTACGAAAAAGCGCAGCTACCGAGCCAATTCTTTCACAAAGAAGAGATGAATTCACTTACGCCTACTCTATTGTCAGCCATGGCACGTACTACGCAGTCTCTTATTTACGAACTTACCTCTTCAGGGCTCTGCTTAGGCCCCTTGGCAGCAATCTCTGCGTAGGACATGATGTAAAGGAGGAAGATGAGATGATTTTTGGGTAGGTAGGAAAGGGTCTTGTGAGATTGAAGTGTGAGAAGCAAATCTGCTGATGGGTGCCGGGAGATTGTGGAAGGTGACAGGCGATAGCGTAGTACAGGAAACAGGCTGCCTCACATGTTCATTCGCTTAGTGGACAACCACATGACGTCATTGTGAGCGCGTTAGCGCGTCGTCGCAAAACTGCCAAGCATAGGAGCAGCACCTGCTTGTGGAGCATGTGAATTGTCAAGGATTGCAGACCATATACCACACCCCTGAACTTGTTTCTAATGGACTTGCAGAAAGCGCATGGTAAGCTGCTTTTTCATGAATCTAGGACTATGCCACACCTTACGCTAAGATGACTAAACAAAAACAAGGCCCTGGAGGGTATAATAACAAATTCCATCATCACCATCAATACATCCCTGACAGTCGTTGGTAGGAAAGCCATCCAAAGCCGAGTACAGAGTCGTATGATACAAGAAGATAGAAGAGAAGAAGGGGTGGAAGCCATGTTATAACATCCAGTATCAACATATGAAGATTGAAGATGAATGCAGCGACGCAGGCAAGTAGATAAGGGATAGGTGGTTTTCAACATTAGAAATATGCCCAACGAAACCGTACAAGCTACGCAGAGAGAACCTAAATCTGTGTCTGACTCATCTATTCGTCGCCAAACACGGCCTTGTAGTTCTCAAGGAGCGCTTGCACGGCAACACGTTGCTGCTGAACATCTGTAAGCTCGCGCTGGATATCCAGAGGTCGCATGATGGTTGGCGCGAAAACGACGGCAACGTTCAACGGTGTCATCTAAGGGTGCCGTTAGTAAAGAGCACATGTGGAACGACGCTTAGGGAGATACATACCAAATTATCGTTTGCGTGCTGGATGACGCGCGAAAGATGAAACACAAGGAACTGAAGGGTATCGCGGTGAGCCTTGGGTATTTCATTGACAGCCGCAGACAAGGCCTTGGCTTGTGCACTCGGCTCGTCAAGTTCTGGACAAGAGTTAGTGGTGATGAATTGAGCAAACGAGGGTTGAGACTTACGGCCAGCTTCCAAAAATTGGTCGTACACGTCAAATGTGATCAACGGTACAGGAAGCCTTCGAAAGTAATTCTTGAGCGCAGAGGTGATGGAGTGGATATCCAGGTCGGGATCGGAAATATCATGTTCTGAGTCTGTCTCGAAGCCTTTGCGGACCTGGTTTACTTGGGATGTACCGCCACTCTTCCGATAGATACCCTCGACGTCCATGCCACGCAGTTCCACTTCTTCAATGCATCGACTGACGATGCGAGGGATCATCTGTTTTTCGAACTCGCATCGGGCTGTTAGATCCGAACCGAACAGCACGGTGCTGGCGTCAACAGGCAGATTGAGGCTACTTTCATTGTGCTGCATTGGCCTGTATTGAGGCTGACCTGGTTTACCACCTGTAGGCTTGCCACCAAACCAACCACGCTGAGCATTTTGGTCTTGTTGGCTGCTCTTGACGGAGCTGGACATGGACACAAGATCGGGCTGTTGGTGTACTGAGCCATAGGGAGTGCCGATGACTTTGATTTGATAGTCCTCCTGTTTCTGCTCTGAGCCAAACGCTCCCTTGAATCCCTTTGTGACGTTCTTGGTAATGGCTTGGCTACCCTTCTTCCAAGTGGAGAACTTGGTAGGTTTGCCCGTCTTCCTGATGTTGACGACTTGTGGCTGAGCGACGGTTGCTTCCGACTCGGTGTCATGAAGGTTGGCATACGAATGGTCATGGGGAATGGACGTTGTGTCTACCGAAACCTCTGATTTTCCACCTTTTTGCTGGGAGGTGTATATGCCCAAACCGTTCGGAGGACCATCAACACTTTGCCCAGGTTTCTTGTTGTTCTTTAGGTTGGTCTGTATGCTGTCTACTATGTCGCGGTTCATGGCGGAAAGTCTTGCATTGGCGGCTGTGAGCGACTCGTATTCCTGGAAACCCTTGTCTTTCATCTGGATGAGATTGGAAATCTCCTCAGTCAACTCCGATCTTTTAGTGATCAGATCTTCTATTTGATGACCCAAGTTGTCTTTGAGCTTCTGCAGGGAGCTTCCAAAGTCTTTGAGAATGTCTGACTTGAGCTGGCCAAGGTCCATAGAACTTTGGCTGCTCTTAGCGCGCTTGAGGTGCTCAGTCATGATCTCCAACTCGCGAATAACCATTTCACGCTGTGTGTCCAAGACAGCCATTGTATTTCGCTTTTCGCGCAAAACGGTATTGGCTTGTTTGATGTCAGCTGCGCTGTGCATTGATTCCTGCAGTCCGTTCTTTTCGGCCTCGAGCTCTGCAATTCGCTGCTGGGCACGACGCAGTTCGTTCCTCAGGTTAGCACCTTCTTCTTTGGAGTCTGGTGAGGGCACGGTGGGGCTGCTGATATCGACAGAGCCGTTAGCAGGCCATTTCTTGTGGCCTCGTGTAGTGACGGAACGATCACTAAAACTACGCCCATGCTTCGAGACGGCGTTTGAGACTCTTCTGAGGACACCACTTTCCTTGTCATCCCTGCCCTCTTGGCTGCCGAGTAGTCGCGCAAAGTCTTCATCCATGGAGAAGTCGCCCTGGTGGCTGTAACGAGGAAGTCCGCCCGGAGGATAGGTGTCTCGAGAAACCTCGCTGCTCATAGACTCGCTCGTCTTGTGAGTCTGTGCCGAAGGTGGCTGTGGGGGAGCACGTGGAGAGGTGAGTGTGTCGGTCAGGGGTGGTGCTGGTCGGCCGCCCGAACGTGCAGGAAGAACAGGGACATCGGAAAGACTCCTGAAGGATGGCGTATCCGCGGCAGCAGTGATACCGAGACCTGCATTCAATTGTGCCGTGGCCGCAGTTGCAGATGCCGATCGATCAGGATGATTCAAAGTTGGAGTTGTGGGCGAGCCACCAGATCGATCGTGTTGGGAAGACTTGATGGCGGCGGGATTAAGAGAATCGCCACGTGCTGGCCGTTCAACAACCAGGTTGGAGCCAAAGGACGATTCTGAAGTATCGGGCGAGTCCTGCGAACCAATGGGTGGAGAGGATGTAAAAGATGCTTCCATGAAGGAACGACTGTGGCGGGAAGGTGTGGCGGTGTTGGAAGTGCTGCGTTGTTGCGGCTGGCTGTATGAGGAAGCTGTATCATCAGAGTCTTTGCGCTTTGCATCTACCTTTTTGCTCTTGGGAACGTCTTGTAGCTTAAAGGGCTCTGGAGCAGAAGAGGGTGCAGGAGAAGCATGCTGACTCCTGGACTTGGGTTCGGCCAAAGTAGACTCGTTGATGCCATCCTTCTTCTTCTTGAGCGTGTCCACCATTGTGTCCGAAGGCTGTCTGCCCTTCTCCTGGTAAGCAATATGAGGGCTTGCAGCCTGCGGTTGGTAAGTCTGTCTTCGTTCTTTGGAGGCATCTCGTGAGCCATTCTCCTTTAGCTTGTCGCGATGGTCGGCTGTAGGTCTGTTGAAGTAATCGCGGCCGCTCTTTCCCTCTACGTTTCCGGCTGACTTTGCTCCTTGTCGGTCGGCGATTCTGCTCGTAGGTCGACCTAGGGGTGATGGGCCTGGTGCCGGATTTGGGTCGAGAGCGAAGGGAAGAAGGATGCCGTCGTCGCCAGTATCGGCAGGTTCCGAGCGACTGGTGTCTTTGCTGTAGGTTGTGGCAGGAAGTGTCGTGTTGTCTGGGCATGGTAGATTCGTTAGCTATGGATTGGAACCGATAGGGAATGGGCGTTTGGCAAGACGAACCTTTTCGAGACAGATCTGGAATAGGCGATGCGTCGCGCCTGAAGTTTGAAGACGAATCACCTCTTCTAGGGTGAGGCGGCCTAGGAGAAGCGTCCGTTGTAGGAGGCTCCGAAAAGGCTTCTGAGGGCGTGTCTAGGTCTGGGGTGAAAGTGCTGCTGGTTGACTCCTGAGGAGGCAGAGCTGGCAGAGACTTGTCTACTTTTGGTGCAATTGAGGGCGGTTTTTTTGATTTCTTGCGCCGGCGGGCCATGAGCGACTCATGACATGACATGCAGAAGATTCCCTGCGAAGTACGGGCATAGCGGAGGTTTTCAATCTTGCGCTTGCAATTCCGGCACCTAAAGCAATTGGCACAAAAGGCCTGGTCACCAGTCAGAATGGCGAGATCTTCGATCTTGTTGCCGCAGTGGTTGCAGCTGTATGTACAGTTGTTGCATATCAGGGAGCCGTCGCCCAGGAGGAGCAGATTCGCATCGGAGTCGAGAAGGGTGCCGCAGGTGTTGCAGCGGAAGCAGTCGATGTGCCATCGGTTGCCAGCTGGACAGTGTTAGCGAGCGTTGGGAGAGGATATGAGTTGGGCAGCGTAGGGCGGAGCCGGGTAGGGAGGGCATAGCAAGGAGGGCATACCGAGCTCGAATGCTTTTCCTTCTTCGAGGATCTGGGGGGCGTATGTGAGCAGACTGACGAGAGGAACAAGTCATTGCTGGGGGGCAGCGCGGGTGCATACCTCTCCACACCCTTTGCAGGGATACACGACCTCGTCGTCGATTGGAGACTCTGGATAGGCTCCTGGGCTATCCATGGTGTAGGGGCGATGTGGACTGCGACCGGCGTGTATGGATGGGTACAGAGGATAGGAGTCCGGCAGCCAGCACCAGGCGTAGGCGTAGGCGTAGGCGTAGGCGTAGGCGTGTTGGTGGGCGTAGGTGGTGGTGCAGTTGAGTGGGCGGTCGGTCGATTGGTGGGCGCCCCCCCAAGAGCGTTGTCAGGTTGGTTGTAGGCAGCGTCGCAGAATGCGCGGCGGAGGCGGCGTTGGCGGCGGCGGCGACAACGGCAGGGTCACAGACAGGGCGAGTGGGTGTGGGCAGCGAGTGAACGGCCTCTGTGCGCGACGAGGGTATTCGACGACAGCTGCACATCCGTCCCCTCTGGCGTGCTATGTGTGTGGAGGAGGCTCTGGGCCAGAAGCAGAGCCAATGAGCGGGACCAGCCTCGACCGCCGGTGCGCCCTGACCTGGGCAGGGTCTAGGAGAGAGAGATACGCGGCAGAACCCATGCCCACAGTGCCGCAGCGTCCAGCTGCACGCTACCCTCTGCATAAGTACGTCCTGCACACCGGCCCTCGGCAGCCCGCATCGTCTTGTGCAGACATGACAAGAAACAGCTGGTGGCTGATGTTCAGCTGGTGGCTGTGGCTGTGGCTGTGGCTGTGGCTGTGGCTGCGGCTGCGGCTGCGGCTGCTATATGTGGCTGCCATGAGGTGTGGCTGTGGCAGTTGGGTATCTGCGCTCTCTCTAGTAGACAGCAACAGCGACAGTAAGGGCTGGGCGGGCATTTCTCATCACGGACAGCGCACATTGCTCCACGCTACGCTAGCAGAGCATTGCGAGGGTGAGGGCGTAAAAGCGTAAAGGGCCTGCCAAGACACACGCCATCGCACATCGCCTGATCCTTCGCCTCTCGTAACCTGCGCCAACGCCATGTCGACCCGCCCAAGTCACACCGTCTATTCTCGAGATATTAGACTACATATCTACACCCCCCTTGGCTCCGAGTACATGTATACAAATACCCAGTATATGCAGCCGCCGCTGTCTGGTGGCGGCCAACATGGACGGTGCCGTCATTCTCCTGTCAAAGCACTGCACTGCACTGCACAAAACACCAACACTGAGCACAGCGCAGCCGTAGGCCATCAGCATCACGAGTCGGGCAGGGCCTCGAACAAGCATCGTCATTGCTAATCACCGCCCATTGCTGCCTCTCAGCCCTGTCACACATGCGCTTCTGTCACGCTACGTACGCTGCTCTGTGTTTCCATGTCTGTGTCTAGCATGCCATGATGCAGGTAACCATCTGTCTTTCCAAACCAACCAGGTGCCCAATAGCCCAGTCCCACCACGTAGAGCTGTTTGTACCATCCGCTTGTTCCAGCGCTGAGCTGCCTGTCTGCCTGCCAGAGTGCACCCACCCGACGCAGAGTGAACGTAAGCTCACGAGATTGAAGGGCTCATATTAAGTATCCACCCTTGTACCATTTGCATCCGCACCCTTCCACCCCACCACACCCTGCCCAAGCCCACCCAAAGCCCACACACGGCCTCGACATCAGGCCCATCTTGACTGCTGTTGTTGCGACGTTGCGCTATTATCTGCGGAAATTATTTGCCCTGTCAGCACTCGCTCATTGGCGCGCTTCCCGCATCCTGAAACAAACGGGAACAACGACACCAACACGAACACATTTCATCCAGCCGAACGGTGCCTGCTGATCCGCTCCGTCCCAAGAGTCAGCTTCAGACGGCGATTTGCCCTCAGCCAACAACATGCCTCTCCCACCTGCCACCACCAGGTACACTGTCACACACGCACACGCAAAAGGCCCGCATACCATGTCTCTGGGCCCCATTGCCGCACTGCTGTCTCAGTAGCACGCTGCCCAACACCCAGCCTGTCTGAACATCCAGCATGGATGCTTGCCCGCCTTTGTCCTGTTACTTGGTCGCATTCGCGTTTGTTGCTAGCCTCGACTCGTCATGGCGCTCCATTCTCACCTCGTGTCTCTCTCCCTTACCCCTGCCCCACGCATTCTTGATCGATGCTAAAAGCCGGCCCCGTGTTAATGACTAAACCTTATTCACCAGCCCCAGATTGTGGAGGACTGATCTTCCCTCATCATCGTGACGTGGGGGCTGATCGACTCCCAGATCTGACGCTTGTGTCAGTTATGCCAGGCTGACGGATGCTCTGGAGTTTGATGCCATCGTACACTCAAAAGGCCGCTCTGGAGCCCTTGACGATGGAGTGCGCGCCCAAACAAGAGGCTGTAAGTGTTTTTTCCTAATCGGGAAATATGTCGGTTGTTATTGTTATTCCATTATAGTCCGGTGTCAGCCGGAGGCTATGTAGGACTGCGGCCAAGGGCCAGTCTATCTAGTTTCTAAATACAATCTGGGATTTGCGCTAGGGTTGTGTGTCTCTGGTGCTACGGCCTCTATCTAGTAATGCTGAGATATGTCTGTTATTACCACTCGTACAACAGGCATGGTGGCCAGATGGACACCTACATGCTGCTCCTCATCCAGATTTCATTCCAAATGTTACCGACACTCCAAGAGCTCAGTCTACTATTCGCACAGAGGCACAAGCGGCATGCACATGTCCGAAATGGCATCAACACGTGGGGCGCTAACATGGTCGTGCCGTGGCCCGGCTGTTCCTTCCGTCAATCGGTTGCTCTTTGCCCAGAGTTGTGTCCAGTGTTGAGTCTTTAGCGCAAACGTCCGGCCACGGCTTGCCCTCTTCACAAATCACATCGTCCGCCCTACTCACTGAACCCTCCCAAAACGGCAAGTAGAGTGGGGTCTGACGCATTACACAACCCGCACAGCCAAACCCAGAGCTACTACCCCGCCCCAACGGTTGGTGAAGGCTATTCGTGCCTGGTTCGGTGGGCCTCTTGCAATATTTAACCACCTGTTCGATCCATTCTTCGTCCTGCTCTCTTTCTCTGCACAGCGCCTCGAACCCTCTGCGGAATTCAATCCAGTTCAATCCAATCCAATCCATCATTCGTACTCATTCACCTGCTCCAACCTGTGCCCTGGAACCAGAGCTGACCCATCATCTAGATACCCGAACCTCAAGTATGACTGCCACAGTGCAGACTGTGCTCCGCACGCACATCTTGTCCTCAAGTCATCTAGGTACTTTCTACAGCCAAGTATACTGCATGAACCGGTGTTCGTCTCTAGCCATGCCCATCTTGAGTACTGCTATGCATCTCCACTTTGGTTTCAAGCTGGGCATGGCTGGATTCGTTCTGAGATGATACGGTTTCGAACTTGATCAGGATAATACCTGCGTAAAGGATCATGCACTACTCTGCTCTGTCTCTACCCCTGTAGAACAGACCTAACCGACTGCAGGTTTCGATCCCTGAACACCTTGCGCAATGTCTCCTCCTGCTGCCATGTACGAAAGGCCCACTGCCGTTGACGCCAACGGCATTGCCAAAGACCCGAGTCTGAACAAGGACCTTGCCATCAAGGATACTGCTGCTGCTGCTGTTGCTGGCGGCCAGGCCAAGACTGTTGCTGACCTCGACAATAACTGGGACAAATTTACCTTTGCCCCCATCCGCGAGTCGCAAGTCTCTCGTGCCATGACCCGCCGCTACTTCAATGACCTCGATACCTATGCCGAGTCCGACGTGGTCATTGTTGGTGCTGGCTCATGTGGTCTCTCCACTGCCTTCACGCTCGCCACTAAGCGCCCCAATCTCAAGATTGCCATTGTCGAGGCTGGCGTTGCCCCTGGCGGAGGAGCTTGGCTTGGTGGCCAGCTCTTCAGTGCAATGGTTATGCGCAAGCCTGCTGAGCTCTTCTTGAATGAGCTTGGTGTGCCATACGAGGATGAGGGCGACTTTGTCGTGGTCAAGCATGCTGCCCTCTTCACGTCCACCTTGCTGTCCAAAGTTTTGCAGTTTCCCAACGTTAAGCTGTTCAATGCTACAACTGTCGAGGATCTCATTACTCGTCCTGCACCTACAGCCAATGACCCCAATGCAGTTCGCATCGCTGGCGTAGTCACCAATTGGACGCTCGTCTCTATGCATCACGACGGTACGTTGAGCGTTTCTCTCTCCACAACCTACACTGACAAATATTCCTACAGACCAGTCTTGCATGGATCCCAACACCATCAATGCCCCACTTGTTATTTCCACGACGGGTCACGACGGCCCCTTTGGTGCCTTCTCCGTTAAGCGCCTTGTCTCGATGCAGCAACTCGAGAAGCTTGGCGGCATGCGCGGATTGGATATGCGCACCGCTGAGGATGCTATTGTCAAGCGCACCCGTGAGATTGTACCTGGCCTGATTGTTGGTGGCATGGAATTGAGTGAGGTTGATGGTGCCAATCGGATGGGTCCCACCTTTGGTGCCATGGCTCTCAGCGGAGTCAAGGCCGCTGAAGAGGCCATCAATGTGTGGGAGGCGAGGCAGGCTCAGAACCTCGAGTCTTAGAAGGGCTGCTTGTTGTTGTTGTGGAATGGGCCCGATGCAGGCTGCTAGTCTAGGGAGAGAGGATAAAAGCCATTGGCTCGTCGGGTGCCATGTGTAGCCGTGGGCATTGTTGGTATTGTTGATAAATAACAAAGGAGTGTAACGTTAAAGGCCGCACGCTTGACTGGATTTGTAACATGGATGTTTCTTGTAATCGTTTTCTCGGTCTGACGTGGCAAGCCCGCGGGATCGAAGACTCTGATCGACGTGGGCTGTGTATATTTGAGATGTGATGCGCAAGACCAAGCACACGTGGAGAGTGCCTTGAACAGGTCGAGCAAAGGACGCATTGTCTATCTCGAAGATTCCAAGGGTGGATCGGCCATGGGGGAGGGGCGCTGGAGGCGCCGGGGTTGTGCATTAGGAGGGCGCACGGGTTGCTGAGCGACTGGCTTAGCGCGAACGCAACTACGGCAGTACCGTGCGGGCCATAAACAACGCTCACAACACATTCAACCCCCGCCTCTAACAGTATAGGATCGATCTCCCACAACGGGCCCTTTTTGTGCCCACCATGGAGAAGGAGACGTCGGATCTGCTCAAGGCCCTCCAGAAACCTTCGACAGACGTCCAGTCCCGTCTGGCGCTCTTCAACACCCTCAAGTCGAGCATCAAGCACAACAGAGTCCCTGAGAACTGCCAGGCCCCAATCTTCGAGTGCATCCGCATCGCCTGTACCGCCGCCACCTCCGCCGCCCTCGTCTCAACAGGCTTCTCGACACTGAGCCACTTCATCAAGCGACTGCAGCTACAAAAGGACACACATATTCTCACCTCGCAATCTTCGGTCCTATGTTCCATTCTCGCCGACAAGCTGGGTGATGCGCGCGAGAGCCATCGCATCGCCGCCTCGCAAATCCTCGCTGATTTACACTACCTGTTCCCCGCAGAGATCGATGCGCTCATCCACGATGCTGTCAAGAGCACCAACCCGCGCGCCAAGGAGGCTTCCATGGCCTGGGTAGTAAAGGTGGGCTTTCTTTGCGGCCGACGCGTATGGCATCCAGAATGACAAGTCTAATGTTACCGTGACGACAGATGAACAAGACCGAAGGCTTGCCCTTTAAGAGCTACTCCAACCAACTCGTCGCAAATCTCGAAGATGCCGATGCGGGCGTGCGCGACACGGCCAAGAAGGCCGTTGTCGACCTCTTTGGGTATGTGTGGTTGGGCTGGTAGCAATGGCTCGCGGAAAATGACTGATAGATCCACAGACATGCACCAGAACACGCTAAAGCGAATTTGAAGAAGCAGCTCATTGCAATGAACGTCCGAAAAGCCATCGCCAGCTACATCACAACACACCTCGACGATGCCGCAATGACAAAGGACGCAGATGTAGCGCCACAGCCGCCACCGCAACAAACACAACCCCAACCCCAACCGGCCTCCTTTTCACGCAGTGTTTCTGCGAAGCGAGCGGAGCAATTGCAGCCCGACGTGGGTTTAGCAGATAGCTATGCGTCCGAACTACCGCCGCCTGCCGAAGTCGTCGTTATGGACCCTATTCACATCTATACACAGCGCGAGCTGGACGACATCTTCCGCGAAATGGCACCTTGGTATGAGGGAAAAGAAAGCGAGGCCAACTGGTTAGCGCGAGACAAGAATTGTACCAAGCTGAGGCGCATCTTGAAGGGTAACGCGCCGCACGAATTTCACGGAGTCTTTGTTGCTGGCATCAAATCACTTCTCGATGGCATCCTCAAGGTTGCAAACTCACTCCGAACAACAATGTCGACCAATGGCTGCCTGCTGGTTCAGGAGCTTGCCAAGACGCTTGGTTCCGCCATTGATCCCTGGTCGGAGATTCTGTTGCAGTGTTTCGTGAAGATGTGTGCTGCCACCAAGAACATCGCTGCACAGAACGGAAACGTCACTGTGGATACCATTTTCCAAAACGTCTCGTACAGCGGTCGTCTGCTCCAACATGTTCTTTTCGCCTCGCAGGACAAGAACGTTCAGCCAAGAACGTTTTCTGCCACATGGATCAAAACCTTAATTCGGAGGCACACATCGCACATTGAGCATTCTGGCGGAATGGATACATTGGACACCATAATCAAAAAGGGAGTCGCTGACGCCAACCCCAAGGTGCGTGAGGCTTATCGAAGCGCATATTGGACATTTGCCTTGGTATGGCCTCAGAGGGCCGAGAGGATGCTTGACACGTTCGAGAAGCGCGAAAGGAGCGCTCTCGAGAAGGACACCAACAATCCAAATGGTTCACTCGCCTCTGCACAGGCCAGCTCAGCATCCTTTTCGAAATCCGTCGGCCCCGGTACCTCGCGAAGTGCTCTGAAGGAGAAGATTGCTGAGCAGAGGAGAGCCAAATTGGCTGCCGCAAAGAGCATGCCCGAGCGACCCAACTCTGCTGCTGCAACTTACGCCGCACCAGCAAAACCGCAAGCTAGCAAACCAACAACCGCAAGGGCCATTTCCAACCTCTCTGCACCATCTTCTGGGCCAGCACGACCTCCTTCAGCCATGTCTGGCGAGTCGACGAAATCAGCGCTGAAAAACTCTGCAGGTACCGGTTCGTTGATGTCAGGGACAGTACGCCGTCCAATTCGCCCTCCTCGACCTGAGCTGAACAGACCGGCGACAGCCGACCCATACGCTGTCCGGCGACCAGGCAAGTCAACTCCTAACATGACACCAGAGAAGACGCCGGCTACCTCGACTGTAAAGAAGCCAACTACATCGAACAGTACTGCCCGGCCGCGATCGCAGACTCACCACAGCCCAACTGTTAGCCCCGCTCGTTCCAAGTCAAGAATTGGTCAGCCTGTTGCACATGGCAAAACTCTTGGTGGAGGTTCACGGCATGGAAGTCCGGCTGCGAGTCCTGCGAAGGATGAAGAATCGAGCACGAGAAAGCCGTGGGTGAGGTCACAAAGCCATCATGACGCAGGCGCTATCCCATTCCGGCACAGGAATGGACTTGGTGGAAGTGCAGCTATAGACAACGAGGCGATCGACTTGGGCGACGACGACAACTTCACAATGGTCATTCCAGATCTAGCGAAACCTGCGGCACAGCCCACACAGCGCACACCGCCGAAGCCTAGAGTTTCTGCAGGCCGACTGCCGGTACCGAGTCCCCGTGCAACAATGCTAAGGAGTCCAAAGTCTATGGGCCACCTCGAGGCTGCCAGCTTGCGCTCATCGACACGAAGTCTAAGTACGCGAACACCAGATCGACCGGGTACTCGAGGAACCGATGCGGGTGATGAGGTCCGGGTGTATGAAGATCCATTTGTTGGCGAGGAGCCGGTGCGCATGGCGAAAAAATCTGAGAAACTTGTTCTCGAGGAGCTGCCTATTAATGAGAAGAACAACGAGCGTCGGCACAGCAGCGGAAGCGTATCGAGTGGCATCATGATGGGAAATGACAATGACGAGCGCCCACGCGGTCACCACAAGACGAACAGTACGGGAAGCATTCTGCAGGCAGAAAGCTACGACACGGCCAGTGCTGAAGTGCTTAAGAACCGACAGCTACTGGCGAGTGGCATCAGGAAGATTGAGGGCCGCACAGTCGAAGCCCACATGTTTCGACGCATGCAGGACATGGTCAAGTCGAATCAGGAAATTTGGGGGCCCAATGACGAAAATTTTGGCAAGCTACTCGTAGCTTGTCTTGATTTCCTCGAGGCACCAGTTCAAGAGTTGAAGGTGGCCCAGATAAAAGCTGTCAACTTGAAGGTACAGGCGCTAGCGACGATCCGTGCGTTGCTCTCTCTATACCGCAAGGAAACTGCGCGATACTCTGCCCGTGTGCTTCGAACTATTCTGCAGACAAAGGCACAGTATGAGAACACGTCGCATATGGCCATGGATCTCGAGGTGACGGCAGATGAGGTTGTCAAATACGGCCACACACTCGACTGCCTCGAGACCGTCCTTTCCCTCATCGAAGATTTATCCGCCTCAACACCATCATCCTCACCAAACTCCAAGTCCTCAGTCTGCTCGCTCCCCAGCCAAGCACCCACCCGCACAATGACCATGTCACTCAGCACGCTCGCATCGCTCGTCCATATCAGCGGCGAAAAGAACCTTGTCCTGTCAGCCGAACAGACGGCCCGCCTTGGCCGACTAGCTGTCCGCTGCATGGACGACCAAGACGCCGATGTACGCAAAGCAGACATTGAGTTCTGCGTTGCCCTCCACCAGCGCATCAATAGTCTAGATGCCGCAAAGGAAGACGGTGGGTTCTGGAAAGTCGTTGCTGGGGCTAGAGAACAGCATCTCAACCTGCTCACTTATTACCTTGCTAAAAAGAGCAGGATGTAAAGTTGCGGGGGTTGGAGTTGTTCTTCTTCTTCCTCTTCTTCTTCTTCTTCTTCCTCTTTTTTTTCTCTTTTTTTCTGTGCAAAAGGGAAAAGCAGGCTTGGTCTTTTTTTTTTCTTCCTCAAGGCCATCATCCCATGTTTATCAGCTAAAAGGTTTCCTTTTTGTTTTCCTTCCTCCTTTTGCTTTGGGGGATACACATGGGAAGGGGTTTTTTTTAGGGCTAGGGGGAAGGGGGGGGAGGGACGGCTTTTTGTAGAAATCTTCAACTCGAGTGGTTTGATTCTTTCTCGCCCTTGGCTCTCCCGTCTGTCACGTGTCGGGTGGCTCTGTTATCGACACACCAATCTGGGTAGTGGGTCGAGGGTTTCATCCACGGAATCGGGCATCAAGCGAACTTTTTGTCCTTGTTGTTTTCGCCTCGGAAGTAGAAGGCGAGGAGGGAATCGCTGGGATTTTTTTTCTTTTTTTTAATCCTTCCCACTATCCTTCCTTTCTTCCTTTCTTACTTTCCGGTAAACGGGTGTTTGGAGAAGAAAGAGAAGGAGAGGGAAGGGGGGGGAACGTAGGTTGTGTCAACTCTGGTTAGTTGTCGCAACGTCTCACTTTCGGTTCTTCTTCTTCTTCTGTTTTTTTTCTTTCAATTCTGCCTCGGGGGTTTAGAGTAAGGTGGGAAATAATTTTTTTTGGTAGGAAGATTTAATTACAACTTTTGTTTTTTTCCCTTTCAAGATACACATGGCCTCCCTTTTGCGTTTTGTTGACGTCGGACCTTGATTTTGTTTTATTTTGCTTTGCTATGCTTTGGGGCTGGTATGCGGGTAAGGATGCGTTGAGTTAGATAAGTAGTTGATTTGTTTGATGAGTGGAAAAGTTGAAGATGAAGTTTGGGGTCTTTCCGAGTGATTGCGGAGTCATATCTGGTAGGTGTCCCTGTGGATAAAGCAAAGAGACGAATTTGTATCCGACTTGGATTTTGAATCCAGCGAACGGGTACATAGTGTATCCGGTAACAGAACAAAGCTTTTATACAATGGCATCGACATCATATTCGACATCGGTCCTAATGACGTACTTTGCGCCCTCAACCACACCCGTACCCTCATGCAGTAGCGCGCCGTGAGCCTCGCCATGCGGGAAGACAGCAACGCTACCCATAATAGGTTTAACGGGGTAAGCATTGATAACACCCTCTTTTACACTCGGTATGAAGAACGTCGTTTCACCGCCCTTGAACTCATCGTTGAGGTAAATGAGAAAGGTGAAAAGGGAGGACTGGCGGGCATTGGGCGGCGAGGCATCGTATTGGTATTTGTCTGTGACGGGATCGATGCCTGAAGGTGGCCATGCACCATCTGAACAACGGAGTGAAGATTAGCAAAGCATTTCGGAAACGTGGGACAAGTTACAACTGAACGTACCAATGTGACAGCGATACTCTGCACCTGGCACATATCGATATACCCTGAAGCGACGATTGATTCCTCGGACCTTCTTACCCGCTACACTCTCTGGCACAAACGCCTTGACTCTATCCCAGAGCTTGTCGTGGAAGGCTTGGTCGACGATCCAGTAGAAGTTGTGGGCTAGCACACTAGTATCTTCGCCTTGTGGACGCATGGGCGCATCAGGTATGAATTCCATTGTCTCTCCTGCGGCGATAATGGCAGAGCATTCGTCTGGAGACAGTACATCTTTGATTAAACGGAGGTTGGGTACAATGGGATGCTTGAAGCATTCTGTCTCGGTTCCTTTGCCTAGCAGCACGGTATCGTCTTGCGAGGCGTACAGAATGGCAGGGTGGAGATTGGGGGGTTTGCGCTGAAGTCCTTCGGTAGTCTCGATGATGCGGAAGTGTTGTTTGAGGCCTGGAGGACATGAGGCAAAGATGGACATGTCTTCGACGCTGCTCCGTATCTGGCGCGTGGGCTTACTGGTACTTCGCAAGTCCCATGTTTCTTGTAGCGAGATACCTGCAGGTGCGTCTGCACCGTTAGTTGTCACGTCTGTTGGGCCTGTGACTCGGAGTATGGAGTCGAGCACTTGGATGAGTTGGTTGTTGTCAGCATTGGCGCCTACGACTCTGTGACTCGGCACCTGCACGTGAATGCTGAGTCCAGATACAACATCCAAAGTGCGCACCCAGCGGCAGAGAGCACCCAGTGTTGGCGTCTCTTTCCTGATGCGCATCTCGGCCAGCAGGATGAGAGCGTCTCTGTACTTGGAGTCTGTGAGTGCCCCAGATATACGAGCAGTGAGGTTGCTGCCGTCTATGATGTCGCTTAGCCTTTACCATTGGAGCGAGCCATCTTGGACGTACCAGCTGAGTTTAGGCCAGTGGTGCATGCTTGACGAAAGTCAAATACAGCAGTCCTTAGATCTCTGCATGCCTTTGACTTGATCAGGAGAGGATGCTCGGCAAGCGCCCGAAGGGTGTCTACTGCAACTTCAATCTCCTCGGGCGAGATGACCGAATGAACAGAAGCTGGCTCAAGTGGGCTTGCCTCGTGGGGTGGACTGGGAATGCCATTTGCCTGCTTCTTGACGGCATTGGAGTGCGCCGTGGTCCGCTTGCGCTTCGCCATTCTGTATACCCAAAGTGGAAACTGGGAAGAGTCTTCGATCAGTGTAGATTACTGCAAACGAGATCGATTGTGTCGAGCCTGTAAGCAGGGAGGTGGCCATCGCAATCGCCTCTACGTCAAAGCCGAGATGTCCGGGTGGCAAGTTGTCGAATTCTTCGGTCCGTGCCACTGGCGGGCGGGGCCTGGCCTGGTGGGCGGGACTGTCCGCCCGCATCCACATCGTGCCCCTCCATTACGGTTACACAAAGCGCTCTGCCAACTTTCCAACATGGTCACACAGATCGATATCAACATCGCCTAATACGCTTCCGAACACTCTTCTACTACTGCTGAATCTTGTTCAGCCCCTAGACAAACAGGCTGGGTCCAATGGCTATCGATGCCTCGGCAGTGCCCTCATGTAACAGCTCATGGCGCTAACAGCTCAAGGCCGAGCAAAATCACGGTAACACGTTAGCGCATCGGGTTGCAGTGACAAAAGCAAACAGTGGATCGTTGCGTTGCAGAATACGTTAGTGGGTGGCGGGGAAATCGCTTCTGAGAGGGCTTTTAGATACAGTCACAGCTGTCCCTCTTCTACCATCTTCTCTCCCCAATTGCTCTCCCTCTTCATCACATCCACACCAAATATCTCTCTACATCTTCACAATGTCTGCTTCCCTTACTTTCTACGATGCCACCGTCCCAGTGATGCGTGGCATCTCCAAGAGTGCCATCAGCTTCCTCACCGCCGCCAAGGAGGAGCTCTCAAAGGAAAACTCCAACCTGCCATCCGAGAGCGATGTGCTCAACGCCCAAATCGGCGACATGCTACCTTTCCGCATGCAGCCCATTATCCTCGCCAAGTTCCAGCTCGCGGGAATCCAGAGCCTCAAGCTCGCCGCCGAGTCCGCTACCGCACCAAACCTGGACCCTGCTGCCTTTTCCTCGTTCGACGATGTCATCAGCTTCTTCAAGCAGCTCGTCGCCTTCTTTGAGGCCGTTGACGCAAAGGCATACAATGAGAGCATCGAGAAGGGCTTCGATGTCGAAATCGGCCCCAAGTCGCTACACGTGACCACTCTGACGAGCTTCACAAACGACTTTGCCATTCCCAACGGCTTCTTTCACCTCAACGCCATGTACATGCTGCTGAGGAGCAAGGGTTTCAACCTGGGCAAGTCCGTATATATTGGCGGCTTCCTGTCGGAGCAGTCGATCAAGGATTGGGCACCCCTGAAGGCTTAAGTTTGGCAAGAACACAAAACAAACACAAGGCAAGGATGATTGCAATGGATATATACATGGGAACGGTTACATGGCGAGGACGCATTGTCGCGCTATCGTGTGGACAGGAGCCTGGAAAAAAAACCAAGTAGAGACCAGTATATTGTCAATTGACCTTTACCAAAATCACGAGACATGTCACTGCTTCTATCCATGTTGTGCAACGTCAGATAAGATTGCTGATGCCATCCATTGCATGGTTTGGATTCACTTGTCAAAAGAATCCCTAAGCTGCTCAAACCGCTCCCTCATCTCCTCCCCAAGCTTGCCCTCAACATCCGCCAGTATTGTACACACCAAGCTATAATTGTTGCAGAGGAACCTGTCCTTCTTCCTAGCATCGCTCATGCCTTTGCTTAGCTTCGTGAGGTAAGCTTCGTATTCGCTCCTCAGTCGTCCCACGGATACACTGACGGGCTCGTCGTCGCCTGCCTCTGACGAGAGCGCCAGGATGCCTTGCAGCAGGTTTGCAAACTTTTGCGTGAGGGGCGTCGGCGCCGTGGAGGCCGCGCCGGACGAGCCGGAGGAGAGCAGGGCTGCGCCTGTGGAGGGGCGACCGGGTAGCGAGGCGGTGATTTTCTGGAGCGAAGTACAGTGCATATCCAGGACCTGCTGGAAACGCGGCCAGAGCAACATGTTTGTTGCGTTGATGTAGCCCTCGACCGTCGGCACTTTTCTGCGCTGGAGCTCAAAGGCAAAGTGCTGGTTGAGGCGCACGCAGAGGAGGATACCGAGGGTGTCGGTGCTTGATTCTACGAGCGACTTTGTGACTGCTTGTCCTACTGCCAGCGTGGGATCGAAGATGGAATTGAACGTCCTCGAGATGGCGTGGAAGTTTTGTGCAGGAGCAAAGTATGTGGAGACGAAGGTGTACTCGAAGCAGGCGTTGTCGATTAGGGCAAGGTTGAAGCTGCGGAAGGGGACTTCAAGATATTGGGGGGACTTTTCGTCTTCGGCAACATTTGCGGGTAGAGCGTTGGCTGAAGAGCTTTTCAGCGCGTCGCGTCGCCGTCCAAGTGAAAAGGCGTCATAGGATGTGGGTGTGTTCCGCGATTGACCGAGCAGCGTGCCGCTTCTTCTGGCGCTTGGGTCTTCGCCCAAGATGTCGTATCTGTCCATGGCATGTACCTTGATTTTCTCAAGTGCTGTTCTGTAGCGCGTGAAGTGATTGAGATAGTACCAGCGCATTGTGTGGATGTATGCTTGGGCAATCTGTTGCGCAAGCTCTGCGTGGTGTCTTGCGAGAAAGGCGTATAGGTCTTTGAATTTCAAGAATGCCTGCTGCTGTATGACTTGTGCATTGATAGATGGTGAGCGGATAGCCCTGATCTGCGCCACAATGTAGTCTCGGACTCGCTCGACGGCACGATGAATGAGGTCGTCTAGCAAAGGCTTGACGTCCTTGATAGCCATCAAGTCTGGGTTCTCTTGGGCTTTATCACGGATCGTCTTGGACTGTTTTTCGACTTCTGCAAGGGCACGCACAAAGCCTTCGTCAACAGGTCCTTCGGCAATCTTGCGCACAACAGCTGGGGAGACGCTGATGTCTTCTACAGCGGGCCCTAGCAGCTTCTCGACCACCTTGCGATTTTCCAGTTTCGTGTTGAGCGCAATTGACCGGTTCTGAAGAGATTCTATCTCTGCAGACACGACCTCGAGATCAGACTGGAAGTTGGTAAGGTTGGCTTCGACCGACTTGAGCACTTCATCGCACGCCAATATGGACTTGTGTAGATCCTCAAACGTGTCTTTGTCCTTGTCATCTGGAGGCACAATGAGCAAGGACTTGCGATGCAGAACAACAGCACGTACATTCTTCAACAGACTGTGCGCTATATGTATGTACAGAAGTAGGCGGCTGTCGCTCAGCAGGCTTGTCAGCGACGAAGTCTTGCAGGCTCAGGCCCTGGAAATCAACATGCTCGTCCAACTGCTCCGGCTTCCCGAGCGCATGCCCAACACCATGTCCGTTCGTTGTCGGCCCATTGCGCGGTGGCCCTCCCATGATAGCCTCGAGTACGTGTATAGGATCGGGGACGTTTGGCAGCGCGCCGCCCGTCTGTCGCCTGCGTAGTCCGCCATTGGGCAGGCGCTCAGATAGCGGCAGGCTTGCGGTAGAGGTGTTGGGGGATACGAGCTGTGTCAGCGAGGAGGAGCGTGGGGTTAGGCCAGGCCTCACGGGCTGGGCCGAGACTGGGTAGCCTCTTCGGGGAGCTGGTGAGCGGGAGGCGCGACGTGGAGGCGGCGTGCCAGCGGGTGTCGAGTACTGAGAGAGCCTATCCAAGCCCCACATGGCGATTTGGCAAGCAGGAGCAATGCAAGGGCAGTGGACGCACTGAAGAATTCAATCCGACCCGAACAGGTGATGGTGGTGGTGCATGTAGCATGGTAGCCGTTGGAGTAGTCGGGGCTTGGCGCCGCTAGAGCCTCCGTCTCTTCTGGCGCAAGCCCCCTGGCAAGCGAGACAGTGTGGTGTCAAGAGTGCCTGCACGTAGTGTCTAGAGCAGGAAATCCTGTGGGACGGGAAACCCAATAGCAATCCGTGTTACCGTATGCCGTCGGCGGCCGCCTCGATGTCTTTGCTGGCGAGGTGCAGTTATAGGGCGGTCGCATATTGACTACGCTGTCACAAGTCACAGCACTGGGAATATAGTAGAAAGTATTTTACGGAGCACGCTCACACGATAGGCTTCATGTCGACCCCGCTTGCCATGCAACCCTCGTAAAGACGGTAGAGGAAAAAAACAAGGAGGGCGTGAAAGAGTGGTGGAGGGAAGGAAGAGAGGGGGATTGGTATACTATTAATAGAGGGGAGGGCAAGTATCCAAGATGGGGGGTTATATGTGTGCGAACCAGCAAGTCACAACCATGGTATTTTGACAGGCGCGCGCTTCTTTGGGTTGCCCCCAGATATGCCCAAGTAGGGTATGCTAGCTAGTACATGCTAGAACACAAGGGCTGTACTAGACACAGCATGAATAATGCGACGGTTCGGCGGCGCAAAAGAAAGCCTCTGCCTCCCACACGCCCCTACGGGCAAGGCTGGCATCCATCTCGGCCACTGGTCTGTGCGTGGCGTTAGCGTCTGTCCAAAATCAAAAATGCACACAAACGCTGGCTGGCTTCTCTCTCCCATCCCCATTAAAGTACCGCCGCCCACTCCCTACTGCTTTTCGCCCAGCAGCCCGACTTGAGCCTCTTCCCTCCTCCTCACCCGTCGCTTTCAACTCTCCTTCATCACCATGGCCGACAACGACGCGCAGGTACGTTTTCTTCAGACTTCAACCCCGCATGTGCCCTCTTTACCCCACCTTGGTCGACCATCGTCGCCGCTTGCGCCTCGCCGTCTTACCCTCGTGCGCTACCACTTCCTCTCGCATACTAATGGCCTGCTGTAGCATGAGCACACCTTCGATAGCGCCGATGCCGGTGCCTCCAAGACGTACCCCATGCAGTGCTCTGCTTTGAGGAAGAACGGCTTTGTCTGCATCAAGAACCGCCCCTGCAAGATCGTCGACATGAGCACCTCCAAGACGGGAAAGCACGGCCACGCAAAGGTTCACTTGGTCGCCATTGACCTTTTCACTGGCAAGAAGCTCGAAGAACTGTGCCCCTCCACCCACAACATGGACGTCCCCAACGTTACGCGTCGCGAGTACCAGCTCGTAAGTAGCCCCGCACGCCTTGCGAATAGCCCTCGCCTAACACTGCACACAGCTCGACGTTACTGACGATGGTTTCCTCTCCCTCATGACCGACGACGGCGCTACCAAAGACGACGTCAAGGTTCCCGATGGTGAGGTTGGCGACAAGATCACCAAGCTGTTCACTGAGGATGGCAAGGACACAAGTGAGTTACACCTGGGAAGCCTATACCAAGACGTTGTGCTGACTAGTTACTAGACGTCATTGTCCTTACTGCCATGGGTGAGGAGGCTGCCATTGACGCCAAGGAGGCTCCCAAATAAATGATCGGTTGGTTTTGTAGACTGTTTGGCAGGATGCGAGGCGCAGAGTGCGAACAGCTTACGGATGGGGTTGCAACCCTCTTTGCATGCGTTGTGCAAAGTTGCACCCTGGTGGCAAACGAAGCATTCTCCTCGGCGATTTGCGCCGGGCGACTGGTGCTGGAAGTTCTTCGGACGGGTTTGGTTTCTTTGAATTGCCATGTATGGGAAGCGTATCATGAATCATTTCCCTGTCTCCACATATCACTTACGCTTATGGCAATGAATAAAAGGTGATGCTGTTGTGGCAAATGTCGAGCCCCTCATTGGCTGGGAAGGGAATTTTCGTTTTCGCGCTAATCAACAGCGATCATTTACTTTCTCGAAGCCACCACTCACCTCAACGTGCAACTGTAAACTTATGGTGTCCGTGCCAGTACTAACCTTCACATGTCAACTCGAGCTAAGCTGCAGATATAGCAGTATTTTCGGCTAGGCAGCGCATCTTGTCATTGCCGACAACGCCTACTGCATCGGCATTAGTCGGTTCGATTAGCCTCAGACAGACAAACCACCTGGTCTCTATGGCAATAAAAGGTCCCGTGTGCGGCATCGACAACTGCCGGTCAAGACGCTATGAGGAAGGCGAAGATGCACATCTTTACTGCCAGAACGGACATCAGCAAGCCGGTGTAGTGCACGGAGAAGACGACGACGACTATAGAACAGCCTCCCGGACAGTCACACGCAAGAAGAGAGATGTGGAAGACGATGACAGGACAACCAATAAGATTGCCAAGGGTACACAGGCCTTTGGTCTTTACTTGAAGTGTCTGCAGCTCATATTGCGCCACCAAATATGGTTCCTGGTGCAAACCAAAGGACTGCCTGCCGAACTCGAAACCGTGATTTACGACCTTTGGGCATTACGTATTGCTCAGCTGGAAAGCCGAATTGCCTCCGACGAAGATCCAAATGCGATTTCACAGCCCCAAGCACAAGCCTTCAGCACTCTAGAAAGCGAAGATGACCTCACAGATACAGACAAAGGCCGTGCTCATGGCGGAAAGAGAAAACGAGGCACGATACTGTCTACTGCTCCAAATCTCAACGACTGTCTCTTACTGTGCTATCTTGGTATCAAAACACTGAGATTACCTGTCACGCCGGGCGACATTCACGCATGGGTCACGGATAACAAGTTGCCTTATTGGAGGGCCATCAAGTTGGTGCCACTTCCTACGAGAGACCGGCTACTACCTGTGTATCGCGCGGTCCTCGATCCAAGTGCACCATTCACCTACACACGGTTCTACAGATTGCTGACAGATCTGCAAATAAGTTACGGTACAGATCACAGTATCATATGGCCACCCCTGAATGTTCCTTTACTCTTGCTTCGCTACCTCAAAGAGCTCGCTTTACCATTGGAACTGTACGGTGCAACGAGGCGTCTAGCAGAACTACTGAGCTATGATTTCGCCCCACACTATGAGAACAAGAAACGAATGGGTATGCGATATATTGCCGAAGCGCAGCTAGCTAGCTGCCTTATAATATGCACTAAGCTACTATGTCCGTTCAGTTCAGACCAGCTTTACTGGACATTTTCGGCGGGAAAGACTGTGGCAGTGATGGACTGGGATGTGTGGTGCAAAGAGATGAGCAATGTTAATGACAAAGACATAGACGCCGGGCGCTTCACCACCGAAGAGATGGTGGAGCTACGAAACGAGGACATATTCTCCATGGGATCTGAAGATATGGACCGGTATCTCGACTTCTATGCGGATACATTTCTGGATGATGCAGCGATTCAACGTACAAAGCGTACAGACTATTTCCAGGAGGCGCTTTTTGACATGTTTCCCATAGAAAATGAGGCCAAGCATCCGACAAGGAGCTCCTATCCCAAGCTGTCTCTGCAACAAGAATTAGGTGTTGTCAAGTCGGTCCATAGCATGATGGCGACAATGCCAAATATGGAAGATGAAAGCGGAAATATTTTGAGGGCTGGACAAGCGTATCCAATATGGGAGACACAAGAAGATATCCCTGAAGCGGCAAGGATGTTTTACAAGAAGATTGGGAGACTAGCGGGGTTGCCGATGGAGATGCTTTTGTTAGCAGTAAGATTCACAGAGGCGAGGGTGGAGCAGTGGAGAAGGCAACAGGAGAAGAACATTCAGCAGAATTGAAATGACGCACGAAATATTATAATCGACCCCTCAAATATTCTGCACCTGATGGTACTTATCCCTGCTGACAGGTTGTGTTTGCAATGCGACGTAATATAGATTGACATGTCTGTTACATCGATGAAATGAGTCACAGCTACTGCAGCTGATACTAGCGAGAGATTTGTTACCAATGAATAGCTCAAAATAGAAATGTAGATGATTCCAGGTGTTGGTGTTCCTCTTCGTGTACGATGAAAGAGAACGCACGTGAGAGGTAAGCCTAAGCGCTAGTCGCTTAGGCGTTAGATCCCAACGCTCGGACGCCCACATTGCCAATTCGTCTTCCACTTCGCCTCGCTCAATCGACGAACTTCGACACCAAGATCCAGCAACACCGCAAACATGCAGATCTTCGTGAAGACCCGTACGTCGCATTATAACTCTATACTTACCGGGGTTATACTGATATCTCTATAGTGACGGGCAAGACAATTACCCTCGAGGTGGAGTCCTCTGACACCATCGGTACGCATGTCCTCGATCGATAAGACGACCGCAGCGCAACGCTCGCAGAGACGTTAGCTTGAAGGGGAACTTGGGCTGACAAGCATGGACAGACAATGTCAAGGCCAAGATCCAGGACAAGGAGGGCATTCCCCCGGACCAGCAGCGCTTGATCTTCGCCGGAAAGCAACTCGAGGATGGCCGCACCCTTGCCGACTACAACATTCAGAAGGAGTCGACACTCCACTTGGTCCTCCGTCTCCGTGGTGGTATCATTGAGCCTTCGCTCAAGGCCCTTGCCTCCAAGTACAACTGCGACAAGATGATCTGCCGCAAGTGCTACGCACGTCTACCACCGAGGGCTGTCAACTGCGTACGTTTGTCTCATCATCTCTGAGGGTCTCATATTTAACGCGGGACAAACTCGGCTAACGACGCACAGCGCAAGAAGAAGTGCGGTCACACCAACCAGCTCCGCCCCAAGAAGAAGCTCAAATAGACGATTCGCTCATATTGGCGTCTGGCAAAGAGAGAGTATCGGGTACAGTGGAAACGAATTGCAACGATTGCATGCGATGGATATGAGGGCAAGGTCACTACTACTTTCGCGGCACTTGCCACACTCTGTGGCGGCGTGATGGTCTTATCTCGGATTTGAGACTGGACGAAGGGAACTGGGCATGTAGAGTGAAATCGATCAAATTCAAAAACCCACCAGCTTCGAATCTTTGCGCCGCCTCGGACACGTTCGTGGAACCTGTTCGACATGGCGATTGCGCCAGTGTATCTCGTTCGGGCTGGATGCTACCAAGGTCACGTGATGACGTGTCATGCTCGTTTACTGATTACGTCATTGATTGAAATTCCACAAGACCTGACGTTGGCAACGTGCAATCTCTCCAGGCAAGTACACACGTGACGAATGTCATGAGCTTTACTGCTGTGCAGTCATGACCAATGTGGTAGAGGGGCTGAAAAGAAAAACCAACGAGGAGCTGAGTGCTAGTGATAGTCTGGTTGCGAAGGGATGATATGGTGTACCGATGAAGAATATCAACCAAAAAGGATCGTGAGAGGCGGCTGAATATCACAATCAAACTTGACTTCGTGTTCGCTCAACTAGACTAAGGCCAACGAGCGAACGAACTCAGCGAGCATGGTTAGGGGGTTGACAAAGCTATCCAATTTAATTTTTTTTGGCAATCGACAATCTGCTCATACAGCACTAAACGACATGGGATCAAAACTCTTACACATTCAAACAAAGAAGAGAGCGATAAAAAAAAGCAAAAAGCAATCTCATGCAAAAGGATGAAGAACCACCCAGAAGAGGAAAAAAGGTACGGCCCTGCTGCTTTGGAAGGGGGGGGGAAACAAGAAAACAAAAACACTCAGCCACCAGGAAAAAAAACGAATTTGACCCTCATTCTAAGCGTATCTGTCATAGCTTGTGTAGTCGTATGTATTGACAGATGTCCATTTCCGATCTGTCATGGGAGATATACAATCCCACACCAAAGAGCTCCTGACCGACCGCGAGGATGGAAAACATGTAAGGAGATATGGAAAAAAGAAAGGGAAAATAAGATATACTGGTGTCCAAAACACCTGGTTTTACCGACCACGAAACCACCAAGGCATAATCGACATGATCGTATAGTTGTGGGGAGGAGAGAGGACGATGCATGTAAAAACGAGAAAGGGGGGACGGTGGGGGGAATAAATTCAAGGACTCCGGTGTATAGACAGGGAAGGCGGGTAAAATGGTATCGCAACGCCTCGCTATGCAGCTTACATACTAAAACAAAGTGTGAAGTGTAAAAATGTTTATGGGCAGCGTAAGTTGGTGTGGTGTCCGTTATGTCTCCCCGGAACATTCGGGTTTACATGATGATGACCGGGATCGGCGCCACAAAAGCACAAAGAAGTGGTGGGGGGATAGATGACTCGCGAACACGTCATGATGTATTGAGAAACAAGCAGTCGTAATGGTGAGCACCTCAGGCGCGTGGCTTTTTCCAGTAGTATTGCTATGAGCAGTTAGCCGCTTATTCAATGAAAGCATCCGAGCACGCGTGTGGGACTAGTCCGTACCTTGTGTGTTTTTCTGACGGATCGCAGACCAGTGCTACGAGTGCCGGCGGTAATAGTCTCCCGCCTCATCTGGTTGGCGTCCATCTCGGGAACGTAGTAGAATTCATTTTCGAGGGGCTGACCGGCAGCGTCCTTTCCTGCACGCGGAATTTCACCGACGCAGGGGGTATCATCCAAGATCCTCTTCAGATCTTGTGCCGTTAGCTGAGGTAGAGGTGTTACTACACCACTTTCTGTATCCTTGTCTTCGGTATTCTTTGTGATGCAAGCCTTCAACTCAGCCGGAAGGTTGCTGTGGATGGCAGACAAAGGCTGAGAATGAATACGTGAGAATGCAAGCTGATTGATGACGTGATTTCTGATTGGAGATTCCTTGTAGCGGATGGGCTCTGTGCAGCGACGTTTAGGTGAAGGTGATATCAACGGTGCACGCATGCGTGGGTTACCGGGCTGTAAAGGCGTGGCTGCGTTGAACGACTCGAGGCCGCTAATGAGGTTCTGGCCAAACGGACCGAAAGAATGTACAACAGGGTCATTCTCTTCGTCATTATCCGAGAACTCATCAGCAGCATAATTGACGCTCGCTTTGAGGTCGACAGTGGCGTCTGCATCACGCCCAGCCTTTGGATTCGGAAGGGAAGGCCGGACAAAGGTTTGGTCTGCAGAATTAGGAGTGTCGATACTAGGGCTACGTAGGCCGGCATCAACATCCTCGAATACCTGCACCTGTCCGGGCTGGCTGTTGGTGCCGATGGCGGCAAAGTTGGGGCGACGGATAGGGCTCTGCGATACAGGCGAACGTGGAGCTAGAGGAGGGCTGGAATTAAAGCTTTCGGGGGCGCGACGACGGGTGGGCGTGGGCATGCCCTCTTCTTCCGATTCCCATGACATTTTAGAAACAGGGATAGATGGCCAAGCGATCATGACACGGGTGTCCTGTACATCCAACATGATTGCTGTCTCTGGGTTCTCCGACATGTATGTGTCTCCCTTGCTCAGCTCAAAGATGCGGCCCTTGCAATGAATCTTTGCTCCATTCCAACCCAGGCACTCGACTTCGATGTAGCCTTGTGGGTATAGTGTGCTTGGCGCATGGTAGGCGGCCTGCACGTGGACACGCGAGATGAGGCGGTTGGTAGAGAGCTGGTAGTCGGACGTGTTGGAGCTTCGGCCCATACGCAAGATTTCGCCATCTGCCGGAAGGTCTACAGTGGGTACAGCACCAAGAGGGGTCCGCTCGGAGAGAGCCGAGAAGGTGCGTTCCAGGCCCGGCCGGGCATGGCGGGGGGACGACGAAATGATGTTGGTTGACGAGGTAGGCTGTGGAGTTGGGTAATACTTGAGCTGGTTGGGGAAGGTTGGCGAGTCCTGGTCAAATTTGCGTTTGGTGGGCGATGGGCGTGGGAAGGGTGATGAGGAGAAGGGTCCATCCTCGCCAAAGGCCGGAAGAAGAGTCGGCGTGGCCTTTCTCGCCCGCTCCGGCTGCAATTCAGTCGACTGCAAGGGAGACTGTGCCAGCACTTTGCTGGGTGAGGCGTCCATGTCGTCTGCTCAGCTCCTGGAACGTGAGACAGCGTGTCGACGCCTATATGGGGGCAATATAGACGTGACTAGTCGGAGACGTGACAGCCGGGAGGGGGGGGGGATGACGGCGGGTGCAGAAGGGGCTGTCGAAGACGCAACAGTAGCCTCGAGGGAGTCTGTGGGAAAGAGAAGAAAAAGCCGGTTATGAAGAGAGGAGAAAAGGCCATTCAATGACGAGACTAAGCAGTAACGCGGAGACTCGTGCAAGTCGCGACCACCTAAAGCTCGGGCCACGTTCAGCACCATTCCCCAGCCTCGCAATATGCCTCGTGCATCATCTTGCTAAAGGCAGAGCAATTCATCTTACATTTTGTACGTTTGCAGCACTCGGTTGCTACGGAATCGGGTCGCAGAAGTATATATATGCGCATATATGTGTGCATGTACAACTGCCTCCCAAATGTCTCTGCAGCTTGGTTTGCCTCTGCGCCGGAGACCCATCCCACTTGTCACTCCACAATTACAGCATGCGAAGCACGCTTACCGGGACATTTGACACACACACACCATTGTTCCAACGTAACGAAAAATCAGACGTTTCACGCTCCCTACGGTACATAGTCCGCGATCCTTGCGCAGGCACGAACACACACGCGATCGACATGCATATAAAAGAAAAACTCTGTGCAGCATTTGACGCAGCTAAACGCGACTGCAAACACTTCCACGCCCAAAGTGGAGCAGAGACGCGTTGAGTGGAAATGGTGGTGGCCAGGCGAGAGTGCACGGTGGCAGCGTTTCGGCTCAAATCAATCAAGGTAGCCGGATTCGAGCGATCCTTCGGTGACGTGAGCCCCCGTGTCTGCGAATCGGTGAATCTAGAAGCACGTAAACCGCCCTCTTCCAATTGAGGGGAGTCCCTTGCCAATCGCCTGGTTAACTGAGGCACCTTTGAACAAGAGGACTAAGAGACGAGATTAAACAAGAATCCATATTACCAGGCGCAATTACGGAGATCATACAATTATTCCCCTATAGCAGGCACGTGCCATTAATTTCATTTCCTATTCAGTACTAGCGTCATGGCTTCTCCACACAACTAGTCAGATAATATATCCTACGCTCTTTTGATTTGCCTAGTTTCCTCTATTACCCAATTTCATTCACGTATACATGTGGGCGAACTTGTATGGAATGATGTTCTGCGGTACCCAGTATACTCCAAGGGCGACATTGACAGCGAAATGTTTCTCTCCAACTGTCTTTCGCCATTGATCGCGTTAACGACAGCAATGTAGCAAACTATGTACTATAGCGACGACATTTATTACGGTTCATTGGACTATGAGTCTAGAGGGGCTGATGTGCCGAAAACCAAACCATCGGAGTCAGCCAAGTGGCGGGGCCCATCACACAAACCGTCTATACAGGTGCATGGATCCTTCCACTCAACAGCTTCACTTTGGTTACAGACGTCCTTGCTCTCGCATTGATTGCATGTAATGCGACACAAAACTTCTTCTGTTGACTTGGGCGGGATCATTCCATCTCTTTTTTCAGGAGCATACAAGTGCGCCATTATATGAATGTTCATCTTTTGTACCCCTCAACGCCAACACCAGATGCGCCGTGTTATGCAGTGATGCTTGTAAAAAACCTAACTAGCAATCAAAGGCGTCTGTACCGACTTGAGCACATCTTGCTTCAACCCCTTCCTCTTCTCTTTGCTGATCGAGCTCTTCTTCTCAGACTTCTTGTTCTTCTTGGCCTCCCTTCTTACTTGTTTCGCCGCAAACACTTCGTCGTCCAACAGCTCCTCTTCCCACTCGTCCCACTTTCGCTTACGTTCTGCCGACTTTCCTTTGGCCGTGCCCTCTGTGATTGTGCCTTGGTATGGTCCATCCCGAACCTGGCTGTCCTCTACCCACAGCTCCTCAGCAAGCCAGATGGGTAGTGCCTTTGTCGCGGGGCCCTTGACATGAAGACTACGAATGTTGCGCCAACCCTGACCAACATGCTTATTCACAACCTCAGATACTACCGCGGCCGTGTTCTCGGCAATTTGTTGTGGCGTCATGGAGAGGTTGGCGACCTTGATCGAGGTGTTTGCAGATGGGCTCATGCTCAGGTAAGTCGAGTTCAGAGCGGATTCGATTTCCTTTGCTACGCCTTGAGGTGTTCCCACCACATTCACTGATTCCTTACTATCCTTCTTTGCGCTCTTGTCGATGTGTGCGCCAGCAGTCAGGCGGATGGGAATTGGACGCCTTGACTTGCTCTTGTAGAAAACCTTGCCCAAGAACTCTGCGACAATTTTGATAACACGGTCATCGACCAAGAAGACATCATACTCTGCAAGCAGTGCACGCTTCTGCTCAAATGACTTGTATCGTTTCTTCAGCTTTTCTACACCGAGAACGCGCTGTACCTTTGCGCGGAGTGAGGTAGGGAAGGCATCGGATGCTACGAGATCCTTGTATGCTCTTTGAGGGTCTTTAGTGAAAACACACACTCGAACATCGCTGGCGATGATGGGGTGAGGAAGCTTGCTGGGGACTGTCAGTTGTGCTCTATGCTGTACATGGTGTGCGATCATACATGGCGACAGGCTTCATGCTCTTCGTATTGGCAATATGCTTTTTTGTAGAAAGAATGAGAAGGATGGGTTCATCAATCTCCTCTGCGTCGTCCTCGTCCGCGGCCAAGCTCTTCGTTGGTGCTTTCTCCTGCTTCTCTTCTACATGCTTCTTCATGTGCGCAACAAGCGCTTTCGCCGCGCGCTCGACTTGCGATGGATCCAGCTGGTAGGGCGTGCCATTCGCGGGTCTGGTAGTGATTGGCGCCTCGGTCGCCTTCTCAGTCTTCTTGGCCACAGCTGTTGATTTCGCCATTGTGGTGTTGTGTGGTTGTGCTAGAAACTGTGCTGGAAATTTGGCTGAACTTTTTGCGAGAAGACTTGGCGGATATTGTGCACAGACCACAGACCAGCGACTTTCTGCGCGCCCCAAACCAAGAAAAACACGACAGGGTTGGCCCTACATTTTGCCAAGAGTCGTCGCAGCGGGGCAACTACAGGGGCGGTCGATCCATACTTTTCCTTCTTCTGTTTACTGCCAGTATTGGTCTCGGTTCTTTGTGATTGCAGATGTGGATGCGACGCTGAAAAAAAGTACTAGAAAGTTTCGAAAGGAATTCAAATCCTACTTTAGCTTTAGTTTCCTACTACAAAGATATGGCCACATGACACATGCTCGTGTGCGTGAGCAATGAGGTAGCTAGCTCACTTAACTACATTCCATAATATCCGCTGACTGTACAAAGCAAATTCTATCGAGAAACTCTACCAAAGAGCTTGTATGTGAGGTGTTTTGTAGATTGGCATCAAGTACATCAGCCAGATTGAATTGAGACGAATTCATGAGGAATTACCCATCTTTCGGATTGGACAAAAAGTACCCGCAGTATACCTCCATCTGCCGGTATATATTACGGTTGAACTTTTGACCTAGTCACTATCTGTTCATGATATGTACAGTTAGTACGTATGAGCATTCGTTAGCGTTTGTCTCTAGTCACCTCTTCTGTCAGTTTCTTATCATATATCTCCGGAGATATAAGCACATGATATCAAAATAAAAAAACAAAGCTTCATACTGCCATAGCCTTGGCTTGTTCTAAGAGTCTTGTTTCGTAAAAGCTGAATACAACCAATCATTGTTGCGTCATATGGAAGAAGGCTGTTTTCATCAAGATAGCGATAGGTAGAATGTCCACTTTTTCAGTACTTCGTTCACATAGCTGAACTTCTTCAGGAAGATACCAATTGAGCAACCCTCGTTTGCAAAGAACTCGCCTAGCATCCCTCGCTTGCAAAGTGTGTAAAGTGTGCGCAGTAATCATAACGATGTTGGGACTACCTGTTGAGCTGCGGTAGTAGACGCTTTGACCGTTTCCGGCCGAAGCGGCCTCGGCTGGATGCAGACGTCATCCGACGCGTCTCAGGTGTCGCACGCCTCGCAACCATGGAGACACGATACCTCTCCTCTCACACATTTTGCAATGCTGCACCTACGCCATATCACTACTTTGATTCTAGTGGCGCGAGCCTTAGCGCTACCTTCTGCGCACAGCAAATTTAAACCCTTGCCACTGCTTATCTGGCACGGCCTGGGCGACAACTATGCTGCAGATGGTCTGCAAAGCGTCGGTGAACTTGTAAACAAGACAGTTCCAGGCACTTATGTTTATTACATACGACTCGACGAAGATCCTGGAAGCGACCGGACTGCGACATTTCTGGGCAATGTGACTGAGCAGATTGCTCAAGTTTGCGACGACATCCTGCAACATGAGGTCTTATCGCAAGCGCCAGGCCTCAACGCGATGGGCTTCTCACAGGGTGGACAGTTTCTTCGGGGCTTGGTGGAAAGATGCGGAGATCGGATCAACATCAAAAATCTGGTGACCTTTGGAAGTCAACACAACGGCATTGCAAAGTACCAGCTTTGTAACGATGGAGATTGGCTATGCAAAGGATATATTGGATTACTCAAGGCAAATACCTGGGGTTCTTGGGTTCAAGGACATCTTGTCCCAGCACAGTACTTCAGAGCCACCAATGAAACCACCGGCGAGCCGACCAACGAGTACCTCGAGGCGTCGAATTTCCTCGCAGATATCAACAACGAGCGAGCGCTGAAGAACCCGGCATACGCAAAGAATCTCGCAGCACTGGACAACTTCGTCATGTATGTGTTCGATGACGATACGACAGTCATACCCAAGGAGAGCGGCTGGTTTGCAAACACAAACCTTACCAGCAACAAGGTAACAGAGCTGAGGGATCGCGACATCTACAAAGAGGACTGGATTGGATTGAAGAAGCTGGATCAAAAGGGTGGTCTGCATTTCAAGTCCACCAAAGGCGGACATATGAACTTAGGCGACAAGGTTTTGAAGGATGTACTCAAGACTTACTTCTCTCCCCAAGGCACGAAACAGACCGGTTTGACTGAAGATGTACAAAATGTTATGGAGTTGTAGGGTATAGATCTGTTAGGTCAAGGTACTGATAATTAGTTCGTCTCAGTAAATGTGACTAAGCATATCGATCTGACCTGATTAGCCCATGAAGCGCAGGATCGTTGGGTTATTTTTCATATGAAAACAGGATTAGGACCAGCGATCTCTTTGTTTTCCGCAGATTATATCCGCTATATCGTGAGGCTTGGAAGGAGGGTTCGACCGCTGATAGGCATGAACACTAAGACCACACACACACACATTCCCCGTACTTACATCTCGCAATGTACCCTAAGCCTGGAGGGTACTCACCACTTAGGGTATCTATTTTGATCTTACAAAGCTGCACATCATGCATAAAATGCAGCACCCCCTTCCAATCGTTTGGAATCTCTGCATGCGCCCCTCTCCCTGGACCGGGGTTTTACGGCAAACGTCATGCTCGGGTGGGTCGATGAGCATCAGCCCACAGCATCACCATACGCCAATGCTGCTCAAAAGGAGTTAGTCTTGGCCTTACCATAGTTTAAATTCGCAGACTCCCGCAAAGCTTTTGATTCAAGTTTTGCCCGTCGCGGCTCCTCTCCACTCTTTCATCTTTCATCCTGTTACCCACTGAGCTGTTTGCTTTGCAGACAACTTCAAAGGCTTTATCGATAAGCTCTGCGTAACCCAAGCATCGTCACTACACCTAAACTCAGAACACAAAGTTCAAAATGTCCGTCTCAGCAGCATTGAAGAGTCGAGTTCGGAGGCCGAGCTATCTCAAAAAGCTTGCCAAAGCAGAGGATCTACTACACCACTTTCCCAATGGAGCATGTATTGGTTGGAGTGGCTTTACAGGCGTGGGATACCCAAAGTAAGTGTGTTTATCTTTTCTACCCAACTATACGAGCGGGCATATGGCGAGGACCGTAACCCCTCGGGAAATAGCAGAAACTTGGGTGTCGTGTTGGGAGTCCGTAAACACGTAGCCGTAGTTCCGAGGGGGAACGGAACGTAGGCTTGGAAAGCGACGAAAGCCGAGTTAACTCCGGCTCCACGATTCCATCTATGCATGGGTCATGCCATGGTGGCTGGTCACGACGACTCATGAGACCTGTCCTGGCTATGGCTGCTGTTCACGAAATGCTATTCTGGATACCTACTTCGCTTTTGGCATTTCTTATTTTGTTGACTAACATGATTGCAGGAAAATCCCCACGGCGCTGGCGGACCATGTTGAGAAGAACAATCTTCAGGGCCAGATGAAGTACAACCTTTTCGTCGGTGCTTCGTCAGGCGCCGAAACAGAGAACAGGTGGGCGCGACTCAATATGATTGAGCGCCGATCTCCGCATCAAGTAGGCAAGGAAATTGCCAAAGGAATTAATAACGGCAACATCAAATTCTTCGACAAACATCTGAGCATGTTTCCTGTTGATTTGATGTATGGGTAAGAAGCTCGATGCAAGACCGCCTAAAAAATGGACAGTACTGACTGGACAAGCTTCTACACATTGAGCAAGCCTCAGAACAAGCTGGATGTTACTATTGTTGAAGCGTCTGCAATCACTGAGGATGGTGGCATTATTCCTGGTGCCAGTGTGGGCGCCTCGCCCGAGCTTATCCAGATGGCCGACAAGATTATCATTGAAGTCAACACTGCCGCTCCTTCGTTTGAGGGTCTACATGACATTACCATGACTGACCTCCCACCACGCCGCAAGCCTTATCTGATCATGTCTCCTGAAGACCGTATCGGCACACCGCACATTCCCGTTGACCCGGAAAAGGTGGTTGCCATTGTGGAGAGCGACTACCCCGATCAGACACAGCCCAACGCTGCCGAGGATGAGACCTCGAGGGCCATTGCTGCGAACCTGATTGAGTTTTTGAAACATGAGGTCAGCCATGGCCGCCTGCCGGAGAATCTATTGCCCCTCCAGTCAGGGATTGGAAACATTGCCAATGCTGTTGTTGGCGGCCTTGCTGTACGTTTTTTTTTTTGCATAATCTGCTTTGTATAGGATGGGCTAACGCGTGTAGTCTGGCGGTGCAAACTTCAAGAACCTCAAGGTATGGACTGAGGTCCTCCAAGACTCTTTCCTAGACCTTTTCGACTCTGGAAACCTTGACTTTGCAACGGCCACGTCAATCCGGTTCTCGCCCGACGGCTTTGATCGCTTCTACAAGGGCTGGGAGCAGTATGCGCCCAAGCTCTTGCTGCGCTCCCAGCAGGTATCCAACAGTCCTGAGATTATCCGACGTCTTGGTGTCATTGGCATGAACACGCCTGTCGAGGTGGATATTTATGCACACGCCAACTCTAC
Organism: Bipolaris gigantea; assembly: GCA_030558545.1. Taxonomy (NCBI): domain Eukaryota; kingdom Fungi; phylum Ascomycota; class Dothideomycetes; order Pleosporales; family Pleosporaceae; genus Bipolaris; species Bipolaris gigantea. The sequence continues at coordinate 13,489 of JALPSE010000124.1, read as the reverse complement.
CTGCGTCATGGGCAGCCGCATGCTCAACGGGCTTGGAGGCTCTGCAGATTTCCTGCGTTCTGCCAAGTACTCGATTATGCATACGCCATCGACTCGCCCGTCAAAGACGGACGCTACGGGCGTATCTTGCATTGTGCCCATGTGCACTCACATTGACCAAACAGAGCATGACCTCGACGTTGTTGTGACTGAGCAGGGCCTTGCTGATGTGCGCGGCCTGTCGCCTAGGGAGCGTGCCCGGGTTATTATCAAGAAGTGCGCGCACCCTGACTACGTTCCCATTTTGGAGGACTACTTCAACAAGGCCGAGTTCGAGTGTCTGAGGAAGGGATGGGGTCACGAGCCTCACCTGCTGTGGAACAGCTTCGATATGCACAGGCATCTCAACGAGCAGGGTACGATGAAGCTGCCCAAGTGGGATTACTACAACCGCAGCTCGTAGGAGTTTGGATATGAACCGGGAGCTGGGTAGGCAATGTTTGCTGATGTCACGGCTGAAGTAATGATTTGTGGATATTTTTTCCCCCGCTCCAATTCTTTTGTTGACTGCAAGCAGCGTTCTGTTAACAGAGATGATTTTAGAGGGGATGTGTTTTTCGGTCCCGTGGGCGTGTCCGGCCTGCAGTCCAGCCGAGGGAATTGGACGCGTACCAAGCAGGCGGAGAAATGAATACCGCGCTTTTGCATCGCCATGACGGTGCCAGCACGTGCCATGGAAAGCTTACGTGATGGGGCAGTGGCAAGTGACTTGCACCCTGCGCATCCAGTATGGATGGACGGATGGACGGATGGATGGATGGATGCAGTAATGACGGCAAAGCCAACACGCCGCCACAGACACCACAGGATCCGTCTGCACACATGCATGCACATGTCAGGCTTACCCCGAAAACTCTGCTAAGACCAGCCGTTCGGCAGCGTTGGGCGCATGCGCTTTTACCGCCTATTAATACGTGTGCGTGCTTTCACCTTGCCCATTAGTGCACAGTGTGGCAATGCGCTATTCCCAAAATGCTTTCCACGCGTGCGTCTGAAAGCCTCTCGCGCGGCTTCACCAAGTCCAAGGCCCACGACAAAGTCGCCCGTTTTGCCCCTACGCTCTCTACAGAACGCGCCTTGAGGCCTTGCCAATCCCCTGGCCTTGTTTCTCGACCCATTCCGTGCCGGCGACCACCGTCGGTGCGGCTTCCCAACCGACGGCGAGTCCACTAATTATCTGGCTTGCCATCGCGTTCTACCGCGTAAAGCACACTCACGTCTCCCACCACCACTACTCCCTCCCCACCACCCACTCCCGCTGCCGCACTTTGCTACCCTCGACTTTGCACTCGAGAACCCTTCGTTTCCAGCCATTGCATTTTTCGACTCCATCCCCGACGCTTGTTTCCAATTACTAGCTGCCGCTCCTACCATTCCTGCTCCTACTGTTTCTCCTACCCCGCCGTCCGCCCATGATGCCTCATCGTAAGTCTTGACACCCACCCCCCAAGCTGGCTTGCCCGTTACCATGGTTCTCACATGTCCATTGCGCCACTAGAGGCCCTCGATTCTGCCCCTGCACCATCCATTGCTAGTCCGCACCGGCCAGACATGCGGGCCTCGCAACAAACAGTCCACTCGGCCCAGTCCAGCACCTTTTCCGCTCCCGCCCTGGCTTCCTCGTCGAGCACCCTCTCACCTTCCACGATTACAGAGACCGAGAGTACTGCCCCTTCGTCGGCCAATGCCGAGAGCCATACCAAGCCTACCGATACACCAGCCCCAATGCTTACACACCCACCCCAATATCCCCGTGGCGACGCGTGGGCCGCACCGCGCGTCAACGCTGCCGCTGCTAAAGAGTCGCGCGCTGGTGACAAGGCACCCAGTCCAAAACCACTGGGTTCCCCAGCTACCCAGGGCTCCAAGAGAAGCGCAGACGGCTCTGTCAAGGCTGCTGGTGTAGCCCTCGCAACACCTTCTATCTCCAGGCCCATGGCCGCCCACAAGAGAAACAAGAGCATGGATACACACTCGGGCACTCGCATTGGAGAGGTGCGCCCTCTCGCATCAAGCTCGTGTTACTGAATGCTGACGCGAATGCAGCTATCTGCCCAGCTCAAGACGCGTCTTTCGTACGCCATGGTCAAGGTCCAGAACGGCTGGGAGAAACAGTCGCTCGAAGAATTGGAAGAGAGTCAATCGCAGCGCGGATCGCCCAACTCTGCTCCTGGCAGAACCGATTACCTAGCGTTCGACTCGCCTGCCGATAGCGAGCGACGACGGAGACCGAGCGGCGTCTCGGATATTTCCGATCAGATGATCATGTCGCCGGTCTCTGATCCCACGCGATCACATGTGGGAACACCAGGCCGTCAGTCTCCTTGCCCTTTGTCCAAAGCGTTCCTAACACTCTATAGCGTACTGGACACCGGCTACCCGTCCTGCAATGCATGCTGCCGCAAATCTCATCTCCATTACTGGTGCCAACCACGGTCACGGGCCTAGCCATGGTCATAGCCTTGCGCCAGCACCCACATTCCAGAACTCACGAAGACGCCGGTCTACAGTCTCACATATTCCCCCTCCCCTTCTAGCAACAGGCCAAAGGAAATACTACAGTGACCTGAGTGGGGACATGCGATCGCCAGCAATACCCAGAGCAGGAATTCTTCGTATGCCTAGTCAACAAGCAGAAAAAGACGCGGTCGACACGTTGCTCTTCATGAGCAGTCCAAATAATTCGCAGCGCTTTCCTGTGGGGACTCTCGAGCCAAGTCCGCTCAGGACTGAAGCTCCTCAAAGACGAGTCATGTTTGAAGCTTATCCTCCGCAGGATAAACACGTCGTATATCATCATTCTTCTATGCCTGCACCTCCACACCACCACCAGCATGGACCCTATCCAGCCCATCCAGCAAGGTAAAGCTGACAGACGTGTTTGCGCCCCTCAGTAGCTTTTTTTTATTGTTTTCCAACACTTTTGTTCCGACTCATGATGGCATTGCATTGCATAGGAATGGCGTCGCGATTGCTGCTGTTGCACATGCTGTCTTTGTCCTGAACTGATTGATGTACATCACTTGACTGTCTATGCATAACATACATACGGGAGCGTGCATCTTTTTGCTCGTCATCAGAACCTTTGGATGGCTTGGCAGGGAAGTGTAATGATTTGCTCTTCTTTTTCCAATGCTCCCTTGTGCACTTTTTTTTTGTCATGGCGGCTTTTGCTTTTATGTTTGTTCATGCTTGACTTGGGGGGGGGGCTGGGCCTTTTTGTTGTTGCGTGCAAAAAGTCTTATTTTGAGCATTATGACAATATAACGATTGTATGAATACAGGCATTAAACAATACAAGGAACTTTTTTGTCATGATCACGATGAAGAGGAAGAAGAAGAGGAAGATTACGAGGCAGCAGTAGAATTCGCAATGGTCATTCGCAACTCGTCGTTACTGCATACAAAAAATACAACACAACACGTACCCTCGTGCATTCCCAGCTGCCCCCCCAAAATCGACATAAAAACTCCAAACTCGTGGAGCTCAGCGAAGCAAGCTCCCCCCATTGTCATTATCCATACATGCCTGCCTACATGAGAATCATCCCGACACCCACACTATTTATACAAACCCATGGACGGAATCGAAAAAAAAAACACCACCCTCCATCCTTTCCATTGAAAAGGAAGCCGAAAATCGTCAAAACAAACTTTCAGAAAACGCCGCGCCCCTCAACACACTTCAAGGTTGTTGTTTTTAGTAAGCCTGAGCAACACCACTAACCTTGCGCTGCACAATCCCACTCGCACTCCAATGCCCACCGCGGCCCTCCTCTGCAATCTTGCCACTGACATCGCGCCTACGTCCAGGCACACCCAGATCGGCGCCATCCAAAGCGAAGGCACCCGTGTAATCGACTCCACTCCTGCTAATCACACGCGGCGACTGGCGCTTGGCCGGTGTCGAGCTAGCCTCGCCCGTGCGCTTGATGGACGTGTAACTCTTCTTGTGCAGGGAAAACGGTGCATGGGGAGCGAGTCCGTTGGCCTTACCCTGGCCCTTCTGGGGCGTAGGGGCGTTGACGGCGTATTGTCTTGTGGCGCTGGGCAGGTGGTTTGGTGGGCGGTGGAAGGAATCGTTAGTTGGGGATGAGGAGTTGGCGTGAGGTGAGTTGGCGCTGCGGACACCGACTGTGGCGTCTTGTAGGTTGCCGTAGCGGCGCGATTTAGGTGTTGTGGCGCGCGATTGCGGGCGGTCCAGGTGCTCTTCGGTGCGCATGCTGTGGCGGGCGTTGTCGTGGGATTGGAGGTATGCGAGAGGAGGCGCGCTTCCTTGGTGGTTGTCGTACACGTCGACTGGAGGAGAGGGTGGGTTCATGCGCAGAGGCTGTGGCATCATTGGCTCTCGGGCGTCGGCATCGGCGTCGTCTTCGGGGTCGGAATCTACTTCGTATGCAGTTACACTACTGTAGCCTTTGTTGGCGTTTACCGAGGCGAAAATAGACTGCTTAGGTGCTTGAGGTGCGTGGTCATCGTGGTCGTTATCATCTTCTTCAGCCGAGACGAACCAGTTGTCTGCCCTGAGACTTTGCTGTGAGTTCCGCTGCAGAGATAGATCACCAGTTGTTTCTTGCTGTTCATGGTTTCCGCTTGAACGGGGCGTGGGGAACTCGGTCTTGCTTGAGCTGGTAACATTAGAGCCGAGGTGTGAGTGGCGTTTGATATTGCCTTGGCCAGAGAGCATCGACTTGCGTTGCGCTAGAGTTTGATTGTCTCCCTCGTCGTTAAGAAGGTCGTCGCGGTGGTTGAGGTTCTTCCGGGATTGATATGCAGAAGGCGGCTGTGAGTACATGGAAAAACGTTCTTTACACTGACGAGCTGACGCAGGCGTATGTGGCGAGTATACTGTCTCAGACTTTGCGCGAGTGTGCATGAAGGCAACCTGGTTCTTGGTAGGGCTGGGAATGTCTGCATAGATGTACGACTCGGCATTCGAGGTCCGGCCACTATACAGTGTGGTCTGGTCGCTGAGATGCTTCTCTTGCTTTGCTGTGAGAGGCTCCATAGCCGAAATGGACGAGTTCTTATGCCTGTGCTTGGCCTTTCTGCGTGATGTGAAATTTCCCTCGAGCGGGTTCATGTCCGGTGGCATTTTGGAAATCTTGCGGAAAACAAGAGCCATGTACATGTCCAAGAAGGTGGAAATCAGATGCAAAGCACCGACTGAAATGGCGGTGACCCATGTCGTAAAAAGTACTTTTTCGGTCTCCTCGTTGGTAGGAAACATTGTGACCCAGCGACCCTTCTCTCCGACTTTCATATCATAGTTTCGTCGAGCCATCAATACGGTGAAGACGTAGAAGGGAATGAAGCCAGCATCCATGACAAGCGCAAAGAAGTGGTAGCTAGCAGAGCTTCCTGCTGGTCTGCTCTTGGGATTACGGATCAAGTGGTATACAGCATACAACGAGATGATGAGATCCACACCGGGCTGCACATGTCAGCGAAATCTCTGTGAATCATGACTAAACACTTACTGGTATCCTCATAATGTAGCCTTCGGCATCCTGCACACCGCGGATGAAGATGCCGCACAGCAATACACCGACTGCGCCCAAGAGCGTGATGATCCTCAAGCCGAACTGGATCCATCGGGCAATATCGATGAAGAGCTTTGTCTTGGTGCTCATGGGTTTCGCTTTTGTATTTCCGTAGGGAAGAACGAGAAAGCTGTCGGGATGCTTGTTGAAGTCAATCAAGGGCCCTGTTGGCTTCTTCTTGGGAGGCGACGGCGGCATGCGACTAGCCCTGGTGATGGCCTTTGGATCAAAGACAGGCTGGGAGGGATCTATGTCGGCCATGAATTGCGGTTGGTTTGCATATCCATATCCGTTTGCGTAGGGCTGCCAGCTGCCCGCCATGGTTGGGAGAAAGAGCGGTGACGGGGCTTCAGCACACGACTGTCAGAGCAGAGGGGGCTAAGTAGCCTCTCACCAATTGAGCAGAGATGCGGATGGCGGCTGAGAGACAAGGGCCCGCGTGAGGACGGCCATGTACGTGGCATATGTACCTAAGTAGGTACATGTGCGAATACGGGCGTTGCCATGGCAACAATCAATAGTCGGCATGATGTGAAGAAACATGGTTGGACGGCTCACGCAATGACTAGCGGCGGCGGCAAGAAGCTGTAACCTGGATCTTCAGCCGGGAACGTGTGGGGTGTGCATGCGAATAGCCGGGCTGGTGGAGGAATATGTCGGTAGATTGTTGCGGATGGATGTTTATGGTTCCCATCTGATGTTCTGTTGGATGAGATTACAATAGGGTGCATATGATTGTACGCATGTGATTCGTGGGCTTAGTCATCCACACCTGTCTTGGGACAGGCATTGATTGACGCTACCCATCGCAAGGACCTTCACACCATGTTCCTTTCACGTCACTTGGGAACGCCTCATGTCTGCGCTAGCTGTGCACGACGAATAACAAATACGCCGCAGCAATTGACCCACCTCGCTGCCACACGCCCACATGTCACACGCAGTAGTGCTGTTCCGTTACAGCTGTCAGTAGCGCATCAGCCTTCTTTTGCCCATGCCCTACGCTTTTCTCTCCGCCATGAGTACAGCACGGTATCAAGCACGCGAGGTCGCCTCCGCCTTGCCATTATCGGCTCGGGTCCCGCAGGCTTCTATACCGCCTACCGTCTCATGAAAAAGAACCAAGATGCCGTCATCGATATGTACGAGCAGCTCCCCGTCCCTTATGGGCTCGTCCGATATGGTGTTGCGCCCGATCACCCAGAGGTCAAGAACTGTCAAGACACCTTTGAAGACGTTGCCCGCACGCCGCGATTTAACTACATTGGCAATGTCAAGGTCGGTCATGATATGCAGCTAGCAGACATGAAGCCCCATTACGATGCTATCTTGTTCTCGTATGGCGCAACCGAGGACAGACGGCTGGGCATCCCCGGAGAGCATCTGCCAGGCGTCTATTCTGCCAGATCCTTCGTTGGCTGGTACAATGGTCTACCCCAGTTCCAACACCTGGAGCTAAACCTTCATGCTGGTGAGCAAGCCGTCGTCATCGGCCAGGGAAATGTTGCACTAGATGTCGCGCGCATTTTGTTGAGTCCCGTGGACGCGCTACGTAGTACAGACATTACCGATCAGGCCATACAGGCGCTGTCAGAGAGCAAGATCCGGTCTGTGCGCGTCGTTGGTAGACGTGGTCCCATACAGGTACGTTATGGCAGCAGTGTTGGCAACACACATCTGACACTTAATCAAGGCTGCCTTCACCGTCAAAGAAGCCCGTGAGCTTATGCAAATACCATCCGTTGCTCTTGAACCCATCGACCGCTCCCTGTATCCCCCCGACACCAAGAAGCTCCCACGCGTCCAGAAACGTATTGCTGAAGTACTTCTCAAGGGCTCGGCAACTCCCGCACAGCAGACTACACGGTCATGGGCGCTCGACTTTTTGCAGGCTCCCAAAGCCATGCATGAGGTTAACGGTCATCTCTCCTCGATAACCTTCACAAAACAACAATTTATACCACATGGTGATCCCTTCGACCAGAGGACCCGTGTTGTGTCTACAAATGATGAGACGACAATTGAAGCATCTCTAGCTTTTAGATCTGTAGGTTACAAGTCGGCTGCTCTCCCTGGACTCTCAGATATTGGCGTCCCTTTTGATGATAACCTGGGCATCATCCCGAATGACATGCACGGGCGTGTCATTACCCCTTCGGCTGGCCCAGGAAACTTGACAGCCGGCCATGTTTCTGGACTATACTGCGCAGGTTGGGTTAAACGTGGCCCAACTGGTGTAATCGCAAGCACCATGCAGGACGCCTTCTCCTCTGCAGATATCATTGCTCAAGACTGGGAGGCTGATGTGCCCTTTATGAATGATACCAATGGTGAAAACAAAGGCACCAAATTGGGGTGGGAGGCTCTTAGAGCAGCAGTAGAGAGCAAAGGCGTCAGACCGCTCAGTTGGACGGACTGGAAAAAGATTGATGACGCCGAGCGTGAGAATGGCAGGGCGAAGGGGAAGCAAAGAGAAAAGTTTCAGAGTGTAGAAGAAATGCTCAGCGTTTTAAATGCGTAGATTTAGAATGCCGGAATGTACGGCCATCTTACTTCCACGGTTGTCTTCGACTGGACCTCGGTCAACATGCGCTATACCCACAAGAATACATAAGCGATCCTCTGTCTTCCTAATCCCTCGTGACGTTCACACTATCTTCAAATGTATGTATATTGCTCTTCATTCCTGCTGTTGCAAAGTGTAAAAGACTTATAGATATGCGTCTGATAGTAATAACGCTGCTAAGACATGTGTCATGATATAGTGATCGCCAGATTCTACCGATTGTAGCAGTACTCTCTGGAGCTCCGGTGCCCACATATTCAGCCCTGATTGTTGGATCTCAAGAAAGACAAGAAGTGAGGACTGCCGCTATTTCTACCCCTATCGCTTCTTGCAAAGACCCTAAGAGCGAAGAACTACAAAATGAAATAACCAGGAAGAGAATTGGTCGTGAAAACGACTTCGCCTTGATGCCGTTTTTTAAACATGGGTCAAGAATCTGCGTTGGTCAATGAGATACGACCTCTAGCACACTCAAGCTGTTGTCCGCTTAAGCCAAGCATCCCCGTTTTATGGATATGAGGCAGAATGCCATGCAGTACCGATAACTATTTATATATTATGTACAAAGCGTCCATCTAACGCTAGTCCGAATAGGGTATGTAAAATGGTAACGAATAATGGTCCCGTATCCCCTCAACGACCGTCTACCTTTACCCTTGGCACACTGAATCAAGCGTAGGTACCAAGATACATGTCTAGTAACCTAAGCACGGAGGAATGCTTGTACGTCCAGCCAGTCAAAGCTATTGATTACATATTGATTAGATATCAAAGCTGCAAGATTGTCTCTTGTAATCACTATACCTAAAACCCTTGGGGTATACATGTTCCGGACGCTCCGCGACTCCAGCGGATGATCCGTGAATCCGGGCGTTCCACTTACAACGTAGGGGCGTACCTAGCACAGTGGCAGCTCCCGGTATTTCTTGCCGAGTGTCAGCGGAATAATTTTCGGCCTGGTTACTCTTGCTAGAGTTCGTCCGGATGGGCTTCTTAAGAGCCCCTGTCCGACCCGATAAGCAGAGAGGTATTAGCATGCCGAGATGGACCCTTCTTTGGCTTGCTTGAGCTAGAAATTTCCGGCGGGTTAATAATACTTTTACTCACTGGTGCTTTGAAGATTGATGAACTGCTTGGCCCGATGCGATCCCCCTGACCTAGGCCTATATGGGCTCCAGATTCCAGCTGTCAAGCTTTCCTAGCGCCCTGCGCATGCTCGGACTGCGACTCCCTTGGCCCCTGATGTGCTCTCTTCATATATAACTACCCTGTTCGTCTATAGCTAGTATAGATTGGGAAAGTGGTAATCAAACGAGCTATAAGAAGATATTGCTTTCATGTGGATACGTATTAGTTATAGTGGATACCCTGTTATGTTATTGCTACTCCCGATATGAATACGGTAAATGCGGACCCAGAAATCGGACAGTACAACGCAACCCTGGGTAACAGTTGTGAATATGTACATATCTCCACAACAGCTGCTTTCACAGGATCGCCAGATGTATCTGTGTCGAAGAAGGATCTTTTGAAGAAAGGTCAGATTGTAGCTAAGCAATGCTCTGTTGACCTGGATATGTGGTTATGTACATAATTTCTTACTTCATGTCTAATAGTACAAGCAGGGTATCAACAACAAAACCCGTCCAGCGGGCTTCCGCTAACACTTTGCCAAGCTAAGAGCAAAGCTACATAGTTCCATGGCTGCGGCTCCAAAATCATGACTTGTGCTCAGCGATATTCGACTGAAGAAGCCGATTGCTATACCGATATATGGTATATCTACTCCACAGCTAGTTTTGTAAGAGTGCATATAAGCTGAGTTGCTACCGGTGACTGCCATACTTCCTGCAGCCTCTGCAACTGAGGCTTTTTCGATGATGCTTGTTGCGATTATGCAAGTCGCCAACGATATAGCTGAGCAAAGTTCCCTAGAACAAGAAATGTTAGTCAAGGATCTTGATACACGGAAGAGACCAAGCGCGAAGAGATAAGTACGAACCAGTTATCACACAAATCAGACCAGGATATGCGAGAGCTCAAGTTGAGTATTTGGCGTGCTGACTCGCAAAGCTTTGCTTTGCTCATGTCCGTCGCCTCTATCTCCGGAAGTGAATAGATCGCAATGACAGCAAAATGAAATCTGGTGATGTAGGCTAGCCTGTGGCGCCTCTCAGCACATGAAAGTGCTGACAAGTTATCGACGTTGAAATTGAGTGAAAAGTCGGTTTTCCACATTATGAGACTGTCTTCAAGCCGACATATAGTGGAGACGGGGCTTTTTTCGCAGTAGTCTCTTCCACAACAGATTGAGCAGCCTCGGCTGTCATGTCGTTGGCCGTTGAGTTGCCGCAGAATACTCGAGCAAACTTCTGCGTACCGGAAATTTACATCCAGCCAATCGGTCCCCCTCTCTGAAGCTTTCTGGGTCGAAGAAATCTCGTGGTCCGCATATTCACCGTGTATTAACTAGTGAGTACAGAGTTAACGGTCGTTGCTATTAACGAATTATCCGTCGCAAGGACGATTCTATAAAATACCCTATTTCATGGCGTACTACTTACTGGTGGGAGTCCTTGCTGTAGAGAGTGGGGCTTTTCTATAGAGTAAATGGCCCAGAAAGCTCTCTTGATATTTGTTTGCTTCAAGCGATCATTTGATAACTTGTTGATTGCAGTAGTGCTATGGAGGCGAAGGATTTGGAGGCATGAAGCAGCGTCCGCCATTAAACTAGGTGTGGAACTGGCACCAATAGTATGTGAGAAGTAGGTCTGTTGCTTATGGTTAGTTCCTTGTGGTCAAGATTCGTACTGTTTGAGAAATGGACATCGTGTACTGACCATGAGAATTAAGGCCTGTTCGATTGCAGATTCTGCGTTAGCGAATACTTGCCAACGAATACCAATATATTCTCCCACTTACATCTGATTTCAGGAGATTGACCTCATCATACAGGCAAGGTCTCATGCCTAGAGCTATCCTGAAGTAGCCTATTGTTGCTCCTTTAATTGTGCCGTTACCATGACTGAGGTCCAGACGACGAGAGCCAATAGCTAACAAAGAGAAGAATAAAGCGATACTGGTCGGACTGCTGACTAAAGGGTTTGAGATGATTTGGTCCACTAGCTCGTTTATAGACTGGGAGTCAAGGTATATCCCAATCCTGCTCGATGATTTGTTAGATTGCGATCACACTAATATCACTCAAATGAGCCTGGATCAGTTCATTAATGTAACATACTCGTATATATCTGCAAGGGAGGCTATTTATATTCATATTAGCATCCTATCTTGTCTCGTACGGATTGGATAGCAAGTTACCATTTATGCGCTTGTGGAAGATCTCTTTGTTGAAAGAACGCTCAGATCGCACATTGGTGAGAGCCACTATCACGTCCATTTCTCTAGCAGAGCAACACTCATTCATTGATGAATTCGCCATCAGAAGCTTTTGTGTTGCTTCTATGATGTGGTTGTTCTTTTCGCCATTGACATTTCTCATACTCGTTAGTAGCCAAGAGTGAAGAGACGAGCGAATATGATCGTGATGTGGTGATTCTTCTGTTACAGTTCAGTCAGAGTCGTAAGTAGGGTTATATTGATTCAGGCCTAAGGCTTGCCCATACCGGTAGCGGTGATTGAGGTTGACAATGTTTGGTCTCTTGACAGATCGTTCGTACTATAATAGTATTGCGTATCATCTTGAGAGTAACAATCTGAATCTAAGCCAGTACTGCTAGCATCCTCGTGAGTCCTGGCGCTTTCCAGATGTTCGCAGTGGGGATCGGGTCCAAGAATGAGTCCGGGAATGGGTTCGGGAATGGATTCACCAAAGGTTTCGCCTAACTGGTTCCAGTGGAACAGATCCATAGAATCAGAGACAGATACATGTACCAGATCATCGCAATAGAAGTCGGGAGTCAAGATTTTCGCGAAATTGTCTGAAAGGAAATCCCTGTTTTCAAAATCCTGTGGACTTGATGAGGTGCTGATGTCTGGACTTATTGTTTGCCGGATTATGGCATCAGTCTCGCTGATTGGGGCTATATTTTGGGGGGACCGGTTGCTTTCAGCGTACTGGCAGCTGATAGATGCTTTCTGAAGTATTTGTTAGAATTCTTGGCCAACATGAATACAACTACACATATCCAGTTGATCATACATAACAAGGCCGGCATGGTACCGATCCATCACCTATTGCTGCTTGGTTACTTCTATGATTGTATCCCTGATCCATTGTGATACTCACATGCCACTTTTCTGCGTTTGCAGTTCCCACATGCCCCCCTGCGACGCCTGAGCTTTCGCTTGGACGCAAGGTCAGCTCGCGCCGTGTGGTCAACAATGAAGGTGAAGGCTTTGCCCATATCGCCGGAAACAGTCGCTTGCAAACGATGACAATCTCAAGAACAGAGTGCTGGTGTAAGTCAGGCGCTCGTGTGTACCGCACGAACGGAGAGGGAGATATAAAGAATGTGGCTGTAATATGTTCACAGAATATGCACCTAGCACTTGCTGGTTGAATTTGATGTGCGACAAAGTATGGGTATCCATGAAACAGGTCATGTAAGTCGCACGAGTGCAGTATCATAGACTTTAGCGAGCGGTATCGTGAATGCCACGACGCTGATTCGGGCCGTAGTTAGTAGGGCCGGGATGCTATGTATGTAGATATACCATGTATGCGACAGTACTTGTACGCAGGGAGCAGGTCGGCCGACCACATACATACTGTCCGGCGCCATACCCGCATTTAACTTATCTTGGCAGTTCAGCCACGATGCATTTACTAGTCAGCGAACTCAGCCGGCGCTATAAAATACCCGAGCAGAAACTCCTTAAACATGTCACTGCGCGTCACACAAAGGATAGATTTGTCAGTAGCGTTACCTGAGGGCCTCAACTTTGCGCCTTTGAATCAAGGATAGCCTCATTTGAACTACTAATTCTAGCTTTGGTTTGAGTAGTTGATCTACGTAGTAAGTAGAGCACGCCCCGGGGTATTAGCATATAATCGAGAACAATCCAATACAGAGAGTCAGCATTACATGTAAATTAGGTTTAGACACCGAGCCCGTAAGTATTCCGCCCATAGCTCGATGTGATAGAGGGTCCATTTATAAATGCATTGTTCGGTTTTGGATCCTACTTCGCCATTCCATCCGAAAAAAGAATCCCAGTGTGCGTAAAACATTTCGCACGAACCATGAGATCTACAGGCGATTAAACATGTTCGCACAACGTCCTTGGCACGCTATCGCGACTTTCATCTATGATTATCGCCATCTTCCCACGGGAAAAACGGATTGAAATCACTTCCGGAGCTAATTCCTCCCCCCCC
>JALPSE010000123.1:44909-64797 GCA_030558545.1 Bipolaris gigantea | reverse complement strand
TTAAAAAAAAAAAAAAAAAAAAAAAAAAAAAAAAAAAGAAGAAGAAGATGACGGGAGATGACGCACATATAACTCATACTACTCCGTAGACTGCTCTGCACGCTCTCCGGATGCCACCTAAAAATATACATGACCATGGCCCAGCTCAAGCTGGCAAAGGCCGGCCACCCATTCTTCACCAGTGCACGCCTCATGTCGCCGTTGCCAAACAACTCCCAGCCTGTGGCGCCGCCGTGCTTTCCTCCGGCCGTCGCCTCCCTCGGCTGCACAGCCAGTTTGGCCAACGCAAGACACACGCGTGCAGCGACGTAGATGACGATTTGCTGCGAGACGGAGTTGTGGATTGTGCGGCCGAAGACGGTGTAGCCGCCGAGGAGGCCGGCGAGGAAGGAGTCGTACTGGCGCTCTTTGCCGTTGGGCGAGGTGTGGCGGAGGAGGAGCATGGTGGCCTTGTAGACGAGGGCGAAGAGGCCGAGGTTGCGGGCGTGTTGGCGGGTTGCTTTGTAGACGAGGAGGCATTTTGAGCGGAAGCTACGCAGGGTCAGTTTTCGGCGTGAACTAGGTAGGACGAGAGAGGTGGTGGTGGATTTACCTCCCGGATCGGAAGAGGAAGATCATTCTGTCGTGTGTTAGCTCTGGCTTCTTCTTCTTTGGTTGCGAGTAACAGGCTACATACACGAGTGCGTGTGGAAACCGCACTTTGCTCCCGTACACGATACCGTTCCTCACGCCTTTCACCAGTGTGAGGACATCGTGGTATTTGGGATCCAGGGCAATCTTCTCGAGCGCAGCCTATTTGATTCGCCATTCCTGTCAGTTATCAAACACGACGACGGGGAGCTCGGGCCGGAGTGTATGCGCGAGCCGTGCAGCGACGGGCGACGTACATGGAGAGTGTGTAGTTGGTCCATGACGGCGGTAATGTGACTGTCTGCTGTCTTCGTTTGCGCGGCTAGACAGTAGGGGTATCAAAGAGCGTTGTCCGTTCGTCTGCGATTGCGACCAAACGCCAGCAAGAGATCGCCAGCTGACGATGCGAACGAGCCTCGGTTCAGGACGCGCGCCAGTTGCAATGACGTCGAGTTGCGCCGTGCTATCTTGCAATTCGCAATGCTGCAGCGAGACGTCGAAAAGGGGGGAGTAGAAAACCAGACAGCGATTATTGAAGAGGGAAGACGTGCATCGTAGGGCTGGGGCGGGAAGTGGGTTGGGGACTCTGCTTGCACGGGTGTGCCCTGAAGGTGAAGAGCCACAATCGCGTTGCCATGTGCATCCTCGGCTCCAATCTCACACTGCCGCTGCCGGTCGGCCTGGCTTCCCCACGTTGGAGCATCATTTTGCACTAGTCCACAATCGCAATAGACCAGAGATGACAGGATTCTGCTGCTTTGGCATGTGGAGGCTCGCGCAGGATGCAGTTGACATGTGCTTTTGCGGGTTCTTGTCACATAATCGAGCACACTGAAATGGTGTTTAACGGCTCATACTAACTATTCTAAATACAAAAAGAAAAACATCATGACAACTCTATAAGCTACGCGTAAGACCACCGTTGTATCTCTAGGATGACGCCTCAAATCTATGCTTCTGTTTCTCCCAAACGCCCTTGCAGCCTGGTTCTCGTGCTCGCATACGTACCGTCCAGCTGCATTGGACGTCCAAAGATGTTTATACCGTGCTACTCAGCCCCCCGGCTGGGCCATCGCTTCTTCAACTCCTCATACACGGTGAAGATGAACGCGGAACTGGGGATCGATCTTGCGACTGTGATACCGCATCCGCGATACATACCCTTAATGCCGTGTTGTTTCCATAGCGCCTTGCCTACTGCGGTGAAATTTGACTTTCCGCCCATCAGGTGCTTGACGTCTTCTGTCTGCATTCGCGACTTGATTGTGTCGGCAGGATAGAACATAAAATTGTATGCAGCACCAGCAACAGAGCCAGAAGCCATGCGCTGCCACACGTGGAGATCCTCGTCTTTGGATGATGCGTTGATTCCCTTGAAGATGATCTTCATACCCTCGTAGCCACCAAACCATGCCGCGCCGCCTCCTGTTTCTCGAATCAAGGTTCCCAGCTGACCGTGCCAATAGCCGGAAAGGCCTTGGTGGCGGTAGATTGAGGCAATGACGCCTCGAATTGTTGGAGTAGCAACTATAGTGCCACGACTTTCTACAGGAACTTGCATCTTGCACTTGACAAGTTCAATGGGAGTGAGAAACAACGACGTGATTGCTCCAGCGACCATGCCACACCAAAGCATGCCCGAGTAGGGCAGATCTCGTTCAGGGTGCTGCTTCAATTCTGGGTATACACCCGAAGCTTTCAGAGCATCTCCCGCTATGCGGTACTGTCGGCCACGTCAGCGTGGAACATGAGCGTCGAAGAGGTGCAACTCACACTGAAGAATAGCGTGCTGCTTTCCACTGCAGCCCCAACCAGAGGCGCACTAATGCCTCTATATATTCCCAGAAACCCATCGTGGTGTAGGGACTTCTTGAAGCAGTCCAGCGGCCCAGTGTACCGGAGCGGTACCGTGTCTGGCTGTGACTGCAGACGGACCTTGACCGTGTCGAAGGGGTACTCGATGTACTTGCCAACAATTCCAGCCGTTGATCCGCACAGAATGTCCTTTAGCGCCTCTTCTCCGCTGCTGGTTACATGTGCTGCAGCAGGACGCTGTGCCTCTTCCATGAGCATTGTGCTGGGCAGCCCGCCTCTTCCACCCAACACCACCACTGAGCTCTTGTGTGCCTCCATCAACCTTCAAGATGTACGGTGTTTTTGAGTTTGTATACGACGATCAAAGTATGCTGGTGGGAAGCAGGGGCATGTTGGGTACCGAGAGTTGTGGGCGGTGAGAGGCGCGGAGATGAGTGTTATGAAGTCGCGCTCATGTCAGGGCCGACGTGGGACAGCAGCGTACTAAGGTTGCAAGTGGAGCGATGTCTGGAGTGAAGTGACACAAGGAGAGTAGGACGGGAAGAGGCAGCGGGCCGTGGGTGGTGTGCGACTATGGATGAATGCAATTACACGAGTCTGGCGCCCAAGGTGGTGCAATCAGGAAAGACTTTTCCCTAGCTCCAAAAAATCTTCAGGGCGTCGGGAGAGGGAAGATGGAGAGAGCATCAAGGGCACAGCGCCCCTTTGACCCAGACATGGCGCTGACGCGGCTGCAGGTGCAACAAAACAAGAGTGACCATTGCACATTACTGCTCCATGTGGCATGCGCGGTTTCTTTTTCTAATCTTATCAGATCTGATGGAGGCATCATTGCCTATCGCTGCACAAGCCACCCCGCTTCCAGCCTGCAGCTGTGCCTGGACGCTTTCCGCCCTATCGATATCGGCTAAACTTTTCTTGCGCCGCGACTGTCGACGTCTTTGGCCCTGACGGAAAGACGCCGCTGAGGCTCAGCACTGCGCACCACCATCACCATGTCTGCATCCGTCACAGTAGAGGCGCCTCCCGCCACGGAGACACTGCCTGTCAAGGGCATGAAGAAGAACGGTATGCGCAACCATTGGGAGCACTTGCGCCACCCCACCATCTAACCACCTGTCCAGGCAAGCAATGGCACGACAACAAGGCTCCATTCCGCCCACGGGCAAATCAATCCTCATGGGAGAAGCGCCAGGCGGAGAGGAAGGCTCTTGCTGCAGTCAAGGCAAAGGAAAAGGAGCTCAAGGAGGAGAAGGAGGCGGAGAGGCGGGTAGGCAGTGCCATTGCTCAACTACGCGCCATTTGTGGCTGACAACCAAATAGCGACGAGTCGAGGCAATCAAGACGAAACGGGCGGCCAAGGAGGAACGCGAACGCTTTGCCAAGATGGAGGAGAAGATGCACAAGAGGCGCGTCGAGCGTCTGAAGAGGAAGGAAAAGCGCAACAAGATGCTCAAGTCATGAGCGTGGGCAATGAAAAATGGGTGGTGACACTGCACAGTCCAACGAGAAAAAACCCGCCGCTTCAAAGGAGATCATTGAAATACAACCTGGCAACAGCAACCACCCTGTCGTTTCGATGTACAAGATGGATAGGATATTTTCGATCGAGGCTGAAAAGACAGTATAATACGAGCCCCGGATTTGCAGAATGTTGGCGCCAAAAAAAAGATACCCCAGGTTTCATAAAGTGGATAGCAATTACCAATCAATTCCCACCATTTCCCGTGTAAACCCGGCTGTACAGTAACAGATATAATCATGGCGTACAGTTGCACCAATCTTCTCCATCTAAAGAGACAAGGCGGAACCATAGCTGCAAGCTTGGCAGTAGAGCCAGACGCCTCGTCTGCTCCATGTCCATTCACATGTTTGTCCGTTAGGGGTTAGCGTAATGAACCCCTGCAATGATACGCGACGCTCGGATGGCAGGCTTGCAACTGCGCAATCGCGAGCCACAACGTCAACTGGCTTCTCGGCCCTCACAACCTCCACCATGACATGGAGAGATCGCTGCACTTACATGCAGGCCTGGCCGAACCCACGGCATTCCGCCCTGCTCTCCAGAGCTCCAGCGCAGAAACCCGGGTGACGTCGGATCCCGTCAAGAAGTCGCAATCGCAATCTCATTCACACAAGCACAAGCGCAAGTCGTCGCGTCACCACCACGACAGTCACGATGGCCATCATCGTCATGGTTCGAGCCGGCGTCATGCGGCCAAGGAAGCCATGCAGTCGGCCATCCAGATACAACCGCCTGCTAGCTTTGGAGACCTGCTGAGGCAGGCGCGCGGGAGTAGGGACACCAGCCCAAGCCATAGTCGCAGACAGAGCGTAGCCCCAAGGCAAGCCGAAGGGAGTGCAAGTGGAAAGGAGGAAACCACACCGGGCATCACCATCCCCCCGCCGAGACCGCTCCGGCCCGCAGACATAGAGCTAGAGGCAAAAAGGGTCGAGGCTAGAGAACGGTAGGTTTGCGTCATTGGAAATACTCTACATTCTCATGGCATGTCGCCAAGGAAACTCCCTCTAACATGTCCCATAGTGAGCTCCGTGCCGCTCTTCAAGCCCTCTCGGACCAGTCTCTCAAGATCTCGCGCCGCCTAGACGATACATACTACTCAGTCCTCGAGAAGGCATCCGTGCTGCAACAGACAATTAGTACACTACACGAGCTGTCGGGCCTCACCAGGGAACTACACCAAAACTTTGAAGCAGACACCATAGAACTCGTAGAGGATGTGTCTGGCCAAGTTGAAGCGCTTGACAACTTTGAGACACAGCATGAACAAGTCATTGTCCTCGAGGAGCGAATCAAGGCAGGAAAAGAAAAGGCGGATGCCTTGACTGCACGACTCGAACAGGCTAGAGAGCATGTTGACGCCAAAGCCAAATTAGAAGCAGAGCTGCAGGCAAAGAACACCAGTATGGATACCATGGCATTGCTTCTATTTTCAGTCAAGCTAACCAATAGTTTCAGATTGTATACGTATTTTCTGGGGTATCGCTGGTGCTATAGCCGCCATCTTCTTTGCTCTTGTCCTCTTTCATGCCTCTCGACCGGTCTCTGATCGTGTCGAACAAAACTACACGGGATTGGACCCCGCATCTCGAGATGCCATTTTAAATGCAGAAATACCGGACATTGCAAAGGAAGCGATTATAGGGTCATCAACACCCAAACGTAAACCGGCCGTCAAAGTGGATAATACCAAGCGCACTCTCAAGGACGACGAGCCTCTCCGTGCATTCGACGAGCTATAACATTTCCTATGGTTTTAGATTCCAAAGATACCCCTTTCACCAATAGATCCAATCAATACTCCTATCCCGACCTTTTTGAAATTTGACACACGTTGCTTCTCCACAACCAGCCGTTCTAGTCCCCCCAATGTCCACTCTTGTCACCAAGCAATATCACACCCATACCCTTTCCCTAAACCCCCGCTTGGAAACTCTTCCCGTCCAGATGATCTACCTTGAACCCCCTTCTAATCCCCATGCTGCACCATGCGCACGCTGATGCCCATGAACCCCGCCATAAAAAGCCTCGGCCTTGGACCGCAACACGCAAGAGGACCCGACCCGCATGGGCCACAAAAGTAACAACCGGCTTTGTTTTGTGGCAAAGGAATAGCACCACGGGGGCGTGGTAGCTGCTCAGCTGACTTCGCGTGCGTGTCGCGTCGCTATGGTAACAATGCGCGGAGGGCGTCACCCGGGTACGCGTCTGCTCGGGCCCGGTGTCCGAACGAGGGCACTCGTCTGGGACAGCACGGTGTTGAGCCAAGGTTTGGGCTAGGCTTCTGTGCAGTTTCGCAGCGTTGGTTTCGTCTGCCCGGCTGGGTGCATTGAACTAGGGCAAAAGTATATTGGACGGGTCATGCGATCAGGCAATGTTTTTTTGTTTTATTTTTTATTTTTTTATTTTGGAAACGACAGCACCAAGCGTCAGATGGCACGGTGGTCGTTTCACATGAGAGGAGCACCTGGAGTTGATCTGATGTGGTAATTTTTTTTGGCTTCAGGCATCGAGCACTGTGGCGGCTGCTTTGTAGACTACGTATAATCAACAGGGCACGAACGTTGGCTAGTGACTGTGGACATTGTGCCCGTAGTTGCGGTACTATCGTGTAATGGGCAGAGTGGAGTGATTTCACGCAAATCTTACCGATTATATAGTAAAGGGCACTCAAGCATGACATCCAGGTTCAATAAAAAGGTTGGCAAGGCAAGGCAAAGCAAGGCAAGACAGAAACCTGCATACTTATCCTGGTCTGCTCCGTGCAAATGGGACAAGTGAATACGGGTCTTTCGTAAAACTAAACGACGCATTCAATCGCCTTTGGATAGCTCAGCGCACGGTGCAACGACAAGCAACGACATACCTTGATACAGGGAGAGAATACGACAGGGCGACTTCACAAAACCTAAAGGTGATCAGCGTGGAAAGTGGGTGCAGATTATTTTTGGTTACCATAAGTGGTCCTATGAAAATGGCCCGGTGGCCGCTCACATGTCCTTATCCCTAGCGTACTTCAACGCCACAATACTCCGATCTAACCCTACTGTGATATACATGATAAGCAACGTAAGCCCGAACCACAAAGACACTGACCCACGACTGCTTAAACCTATAAACTTATGCCGGATCGCTGGATGGAACAGCAACGCTACCCCAGAATGGTGACACTGCGGGCTGGGGGGAACAATAAAAAAAAAGAGGCACGGGGAGTCTTACGTTTAGATGAAAATGTCCAGTTCGTGCCTCTTGACATGGTCTTCCTCAAAAGCCGGGTATGCTGGGACCATGGCATCCGCATTCTGAACGTATGCGTCGTTGTAGATGCGCCAATATGGCTGTCGGACTTTGCGAGCTGGATGGAACAAACCGGCCCATACGTAGTTCATGACAAGCGGAGTGCCGATTGCGTTGCGAACACCCTCGATGGCTTCGATGATCCTATCGATGACGTGAGGACTGGTCTCGAAAAGGTTGGGCCAGAGAAGGTTGAGCAAGTGGATCATGGCGTCCTCGCAGTCAAGGCCAACACAACCCAGAGCGACGTGCTTGACCACGGAAGCGGCAGTCTGGCGATGGACTTGGTCTCGGTCAATCAGAGCATCTTCCAAGAGTGGTGTGATGGCGTAGACATAATCCTTGGCCATCTCGCCAATGTACTCAAACATGAAAGACAGTGACTTGAGTACACCGTTCTGTACGTTGAGCTCCGGTACACGGTATTCGTTCATCAGTGCGGGCAGTACAGTAAACGGCGCGCAAGTCTCAGCAACAATACCAATAGCGACAGCTGTACAGACACGAGACTGACGCTCCTGCACTCGCAGGTTACCAAGAAGGGTGGCCAACACATCCTGGGGACCGATGGCCTTGGCAATGTAACCAAATGTGTTGTTGGCAGCACGACGGATGCCCTTCTTGTGCGCCTTGAGCATGTCCAGGAGTTCGAAGCAGATTCGCATCCATTCACGGGGGTTGACGTAGTTTGCACCTCGGTCGGCAATACGTCCTACAAGATCGATAGTGTTTTCCTGCACCTTTTCGTGTCGATTACGAAGAATGGGTGTAAGCCGGGGCAGGAGATCCTTGATGGGAGGCTGCATGGCATGGAGACCGACGACTGTGACAATAGCGCGAAGAGCACCGAGGATTGAACCAAGAACCTCTGGGTATTCTTCACCAAGGTATTCGTAGAGAGCCTGTGCAAGCTTGATGAGCTGTGGGTCCTCGTCACACTTTTGCATGACAAAAGTAATACGAGAAATAAGATCTGCAGCTTGTTGGCGGACAGTGGCAGACTTGTTGTTAAGCCTAGCAAGGACCGTCGCAACAATCTGTGGAAGATACGTCTTCGTCCGCTCGCCGAGTGCGTTGACAACAGTAGCGAAACCGTCAATGACGATGGGGTCCTCGATGGTCTGATCCTGGAAAGCAACAAGCACACCGTCAATGAGCTGCTCCTCCAGACGCTGGTCGACGTCATGAGCACCCAAGGTGCTAATGACTTTATCGACAGTTTCAACAGTCATCTTGCGGTATGCCTCGTTCTCATCCTTCATGTTGTTCACAATACGGCCTACAATCTCAGAAACACCGGCCTTTTGTGCCAGGTCCACCGTCGTGTCCACTACTTGGCGGTAGTTACGCTTGTCGAGAGCCATACGTCGTACCCAGAAATGCTTAAAGAATTCGGGCAAGACGTTATCCTTGAGATATACTGGAGTGACACCGGCTGTGTTGGAGCACTGAGAAACAACCTTCAACACAACCTTCTTCATCTCCTCGTCAGGCGACTGGAACTCGCGGATGACAATCTCCATGATCTGACTGGTGTAGTAATTGGAGTATTCTTCGTCCATGAGCGGGATGACGTACCCCACAGCCTTCAAGAAAGACGCGAGGGCCTTACCGCGCTGACGGCGGGCACCAGTCCAGAGAGGGTTGAGAATCTCGTCAAAAGATTCGATACCATACGGGCTGGCCGCTTCGGCAAGTGCAGCAAGGGCTAGAGCTGTAACCATACGGACCTTGGGCTGCTCGTCGTTCAGGTTCTCGCCAATGCAGTCGACAAGTCCCTTCAAATGAGGCAGAATAGCGCAACCCATCAAAATAGGAATCTGCTGGATAATCTTCACACCAGTGTGACGCGCGTGCCATGACTTCTTGGATCGGCAAACAGCTCGAAGGAAAGGGAGGAGGGCGGGTATACCAAGAGCAGACGCGACAACAGCAAAGGCTCGAGCGGTGGTGTTACGGACGTATTCGTCTTGGTGATCTAGGTCAGGGCGCATCGTACTGATCATGTGTGCAAGGCCAGCCGCCTTTGCAAGGTTAGAGATAATCTCACGACCTTCGACACGTGCATAGTAGTCTTGGTCGATAAGGAGGGGTTCAATGACGACAAGAATCTTGTGGACGTAGGGACGAACGAGATCATCGAGCTTGTACAGGACACGATCAATGACCTTGACAAGCAAATGTCGTTCTTGATCTTCCAGTGTCCGTTCCATCAGGAGTGGCAGAATCTGATTGAACAGAGCTCCGGCACCAAACTGCCTAGCATTGTCTGTAAGTTGGCGAAGCGCGGTCTTTCGCATGGGCGGTGTTCCGTTCTTGACTTTCAGGAGCAGTCGCATGATCTTGCGCTCCTTCAGCTCCTCCACTGTCATCTCGTTCTCGTCGGCACCGTCTGTAAGCTTTCCAAAGTACTTCATATCCTCGTTCTTGAAAAATTGCAAATCTCCAACACCCGGGATTTCTGTCGGCAGCTGCTTGCCCATGGCAGCCAAGCTATTGTCTACCTCTGGAATCAAGAAACCCTGGTATCCGGTCGGAAGAGCCGGCATGCCTACTGGTCGTCGTACTGGCTCATAACCTGGTGGTGGCTCGAGGACCTTGTAGCCCTCGGCTTCGCCTGGGAGCATCATGTCGAGCTGCTCGTCGGACAGCGGGGCGTTGCGGCTCGAGATTTCAGTACCAAAGGCAAAGGATGGAGCGATTGGGTGTGCACCATTCGCGGCGGGAGCGGGCGTTGCAGCGGCCGCAGGGGCTACAGCGGTGGTATCCCAACGTGAGCGGACTGGTGCAGTAGCCTGCTTTGTGTCTTCTGGTGCCGGCGACCATCGCGAGCGTTTCTTGGGCTCTTCCTTGGCTTCTTCCTTGGCTTCTTCCTTGGTGGCGGGAGTCTCGTCGTCTGCGACTTCGTCCCATCGTCTCCGCTTGCGAGTCTTCTTCATCGGCGGGGTTTTGTCACCGTCGACTGTGGCGGATTCATCGTCTTTAAGTGTAGGTTTGTGATCAAGAACCTCGCTGCCTCCAGACTTTTCCTTGTCTTCAATCAGTTGCTTGACACGCGCCTCCTCGCGCTCCAATTCGCGCTGCTTCATGACGTCCTTGTATGACTGGCCGCTATCCTCTCCGTCCTTTGCAAAGGGATCAGCACGTGTTGGGGAGAGTGCGCGGTCGAATCGTCTCCGTTGGTAGTCGGTTTCGCGTGATGCGATCTGGGCCTGCTTCTCGCGGCTGTCGAGGACGTCGGCCTCACCCGCGTCGCCGTGCGCGAACTCGTTCATCATCTCCTTGGATGCCGTGTATTGTCCGACGAGACTCCGACCATTGAGTTGGACGTCGTCCATGTCATCGTCTTGGTCTGTGACGGCGATGGAATTGACATAGTCGCCAGTGTTTCCGCCATAGAGCTCCTTGTCAGAGGGCTCCATCAGCGACTGCTTGTTGTTTGACGAGTCCCCATTGGTGGCGCCACTGGCCCTTGGTTTTCCTGCGCGCGGGCCGGCCATTTTTGCTGCAGGTTGCGTGACGGCTTGGGGTGATTGGAGTTGATTGAGGGGATGGCAACAGCAGGCCGCGAGCTTCTCTCAAGTTTCGGCGGCCTGTTTCGGGTTAGCGTGGTAGCTTAGTCATCGCACCAACCGACTCAGTGCTGTGAAAGCATGCACATGCGACATCACGTGTTTGTTGCAGCCTAGACCTTGGACAGAACATTAGCGCTTTTGAAAAAGGTGCTAAAACATGACAACTGCATTGCCTCTTTCCAGCCCTCACTTCCGTACGTAAGGACATACCACGCCCGCATGCATGCATGTATGCAATGAGCGGGAACAGGCGGTTCGCCCGGGCCTTGCGGCACAGCAAGGTAGACCTGCCTCTTTGCCCCAAGCATGCCAATTGCATGGCGCCCTAGCCAACCTCTTACAATCAACAGTAGTAGTATATTGGCACAGCATAGCCACCTACCAGAGAATGCGTCTTTTCTGCACCACCACCGGCCAATGGGATACCATCGGTTTCCGTGACGTGCTGGTGTGAAAAGCGTGGGCGGAAATGCTGGCTTACCATAGGATGCACTGCAGACAGACGGAAGATTTTGTGAGCGTGCGGAGCCGACGCGTTGGTTACCCCAGTGTCATGACAACCATTGACGTCTTAGACGAGCGTCTGAAGCGTAAGACGAGAGTCTTCTGGATATACCTGCGAGGTTCCGAGCACCTCAGCGGCGCCCGGCCCTATTCTCGCCTCTCATTTGTTGGGAGCCCCCGATGATCTTCTCGTCTTCTCAGCAATCCCGGAACGCTTTTCGGGAGGTCGGTGTGCTTTTTGCATGTTTGTTGTTTTGGCAGTCCCCAGCATCGTGGCCCACTTCGCAGGGCCGAAGCCGAGCATTGGCACAGGGTTGTGGGCAATGGTCGTCACGCGATTAGGTGGCTTGTTGATCGACCTGGGGCTCGACATGGCCCCAGCCTCGCGAAGGACACCCAGCATGTGCACACCGCCAGCACACAGCCGCGGCTGCTTCGTCGTCATCAGGATACCTTGTAAATGAATCTCAGGCGCATGCCGCTATCACAATCAACCTCTGAGACTAGCATAAGCGTCCGACTCTAGTTTGCGCAGAGGCGTTCAGTAGCGAAGCGCACAGAATCAGAGGACGGGTGCTAAAAATACGTCTCACGTTGCCAGGCTAACCATGATCCGCCGAACTACATTGTGATTGCGTGTGGGCCTCGCAATACGGGCCCTAGCAACGAATGACGGGGAGGCGCAGTGTCGTGCGACCCCAAGCTAACGGTGTGTTACGAAGCTGCCGGCTTTCTCAAGGGCTTGAAACGGATACGTCGGTTGTGTGCTACCCTGCCAGCCACGCAGTAACTTCTGGCAGGCCGAGCTCGGGGATATTGGTTGAGTCGCCGCATGCTACTGATAACGACCGTTGCCGTCCCACATGGTTTGAGCGGCGGTTCCTGCCTCTCGCTTTATTGAGCTGCTCGTGCCCGCGTGCCCGCCCGACCTCTCTCATTATTCTTAATATTTCTTCCACACATCCCGCCCCTCGGCTAGAACAGCCTCAAAAAATGGCGGCTGTGGCGCGCAACCTACCCCAGGATGACGTTCGTCCACTGCTCAGGCATCCCCGGCCAATCAAGAGGGATCCTGCCAAAGCACATCGCATGCTCAACTTCATCGCAGGTTCAGAGGAAGCATTGGACAGCCTGCAACGCGAAAAATCCGTAACGACACGATGGCTGGAACGACCAATGTACGAGCAACAACGGACTTCCCAGTTGGCAGAGCAATCAAATCAGCCAGTGGAAGAACCAGTACTAGAGGCGGTGCAAGTCCAGGAACCCTCCAAACCAGAGCCGGCTCTACAGGTTGTGGAAGTTCCCCAAGAGACCCCGAACGATCTCAGCGACTCTGATCTCCTGGACAAATGGACCAACCCGGACAGACCGACGTCGGCTCTCAAGGCTGACACAAGTTTGAGAGCGCTACCAGATTGGGAGCCCATGTCGAAGCTTAATACGTCTTTTGTCAAACAACGACCACAACCACCCACACGGCCAACGTCTTACAACTCGCGACATCTACTCACACCAGAATGGACCGCTTCACCGCCTACCTTGAGCCCCGAAACATCAGGCTCACGGTATATATCATCAAGTTTCGACAGTCTGGAAAAACCAAGGAGTAGTATTTCTTCCCGGGGCAGTTACGAGTGCGAGGAAGTACACCCAGCGCTACGAAACCGTCAGCCAATGCGAGAAACAAAGGACACACAGACAGGGCGTCCCATGTCATACCATCCCCAGAGTTTCACTTCGCTCGATAGTCCACCACTGAAGCAACGCCCACGCCCGACTTCATTTGCAAACTACCATCAACGCGTTCGTTCCGGAACTAAGATTGCTTCCTCAAGAGGCCTACGAAACAACAGCTATCCTGCAAATTCTTCAAGGCCGATATCTGGCATTATCTCCAAGACAGTTGCCGGAGAGGACATTGAGAATGACGATAGCTATCAACGCTTCGGAGATGATCAAGTCGGCCCTCCTACGCCCATGAAGCCAACGACATCTACACTCCCATCACCACTAGCATTCTCCGCAACTCCCGCAACCCCAGTCCGCAGTCCCTTTGATTCCTTCGACAACCTCGAACAGAAGCCCAAGGAGGAGAAGTCTAAACCAGAGAAGAAGAACAAAAACCGCTGGTCCACTATCCCCCAAGCCCTCAAGAACTTCGGTGCACGACGCCGCGACTCCGCCGCCGCCCAACAAGAGCAGCCCAAATTTGCCACCGTCGTCGACGACATCCGCAGAATGAAACTCACAGAGGAAAACCTACACACGTACGAGAACGAGTCCACCCGTGCCTCTGTCCTATCCAAACGCCAGTCCGCCTTTGATCTCGCTCCTACACCCGCATACTCTCCCTTGAACTCTTCCACCACCCCAATCTCCCCCCAACTCGTACCGCTCCCCGCCCCCTTCGCCCCATGGGCGACAAATGCACCACCCAGTCCCGCCATGACAACCGCCGACCGCCGCCGCAGCAGCGCCGCTTCACTCTCTCCCAAACCAAAGCCCTTGGGTCTCGCCGTCGACATCCCCCACCGAACTCGACCTTTGTCCATGTATTCCTACACTTCACGCCCACCCACCACTGCTGCTGCCGACATAGCCCGTATCGGCACCCCCGCCTCACGCCGCAACACACCCGCCATCGAACGCACGTGCATCCTGTGCAAAAGTGTAAAGTCGAATGCAGAGTTTGTGACCCGCCGTATCACGAAGAATTGCTGGCACGAACCTGCGACTTGTGTTGAGTGTCTGCAGGGCTGGGTTGTGGAGTGTGCGAGAGGCGCAAGGGGGGTTGAGGGCTGCACGTGTCCAGAGTGTGGGGAGGGGATGGCGGGAGAGGATGTTTTTGCTTTTACGGGGATTACGGCGCCGTGAGTTTTGGAGCTGTGTTTTTTTGTATTCATATTATTACTCTTTCTTTTTTTGAGCGAGAGAGAGAAAGAGAGCTTTCGGCATGGGAACGAGTGCTTCATTCTTTTTCTTATTTCTTTTGTCTGGGGGTGGAGCTGAATTACGATAATGAACTAGAGGGTGAAAATCGCCATATTACTTGTGTCCTTTTCTTTTCCAGGCAATCGTTCATGTTTTTCTTTTCTCTTTTGTATTAATGTGCAAACTTGGTAGTTTTGGCATTCATTTTTTATTTTTGGCAAATGGAGCCATGGGGTGATAATACTGCTGCTTAGCGTATGGAAACCTTTTACATGCATCCATGCACCTTTGTATTCCGCGCCTCAAACTAGAAGGAACGAATTTGCGTCTCCAAGTTCCCAAGTAACGCTTTCCTCCAATAGGACGCCTGCGAAGTAGCAGTCTCCAATCACTTTCCCCATCGGGAAACTTCCTGCTGGTCAGAGATGAAGCTAAATCAGAGTTCTAAAATAAGCTGAAAATCTTTATAATTAGGGGGCTATTAAAAGAGATGGTTTTGACCCGAAATTCCAGGGGTAGAGACCCGTTTACTAGTGCAACCTTACTGCTAAAAGTCATATATTAACAGTATGCCTTACTCTGGCACTTTAATCGTCTCATAACCACTTCTCAGTCGAATGGATGGGCCGTAGAAGAAGAGGACCCACGGAATCGGAATGCATGCAACAGAAACGAAGCCCAAGAGACTTGTAGCCCATTCTATGCCTAGACCTTTGTACATTTGCAAGGTAAACAGCGGCAGAGCGGCGCCAAGGATGTACCGAACGAGAGCATTAGCCGCCATCGCGCTGGCTCCGTAGAGAGCTTGATAAGTATCGAGCAGGTATGCAGTTGCAGAGATGAATATGGTCGAGTTTGCCCATGCAAAAGGAATGGAAGCAATCACAGGACTCCACCACGATATTGCTGGTTGGGCAGTCCAACCAAACCAGAACAACGCGACCGGTACACCGAAACAGGCTGCCATGGCAGGATAGAGACGATGTTCCGGGGCTACTACCCCGCCCTTGCCGGAGATTTTGGACTCACGAACACGGGGTTGGTAGAGGTAATGATCACAGAGTAGGACCGTAGGTACGGCCAAAGCCCCGCCAAGGCCAATGGCGAGGAAGACCAGTCCCGAGGGAATCGTGCCGAAGTCGTAAACCGATCGAAAAATAAAGGGATAGGCCGCCATGAAGGCAAAGACGACGGAGAAGTTGAAGCCGGTGTAGAGGCTAAAGAAGCCGACGATGGGTTCGGAGAAGAGCATATGCAATGGACGAATGAGCATAACGGTGAAGAATCGTTTGATGTTGGCTGATGTTGGTGGTGCCGGGGGAAGTGGAATGTCGTGCTGTCGCGCCCTCTTGGAGAGAATGCTTGCCTTGTAGGTTTCCTGGGAGAAGGCGAGCACGACCATTGACAGGATGGCAAAGAAGATTAACGTCCATTGCGTCCAGCGCCAGGACATCTTGACGGTTATGAGCGAGCCTAAGACTGGACTGTTGCAGGTTGTAAGAACAAAGCGTGTAACGCTAGAAGAATGCGACCGAGTACGTACCCGAATGCCGGGCCCAGAAATGGTGTCATGATGTAGAGCGCCGATGGAGCCGCTCTCCTTTCAGGGACAGTTAGGTCGCCAACACTTCCCGTGCCGATCGCCAATGAAGGACTAAAGGCCAGTCCGGCCAAGAATCTCATGGCGCATAGCGTTTGTATGTTTTGTGAGAATCCGGCTCCCACGGTGAAGACTGCCGCCACGGGCGTACTGAGTGCGTACACAATGTACCTTCCATATGTCTCGGAGAGGGGCGCAGCGATCAGAGGCCCAAACCCCAGTGCCAGAACATACAAAGACTGGGGCAAGAGTGCTACCGTCGAGCTCGTGTCGAAATCTTTCTGGACGATGGGATAGGAAGGTGAATAGATTGATGCTCCCAAGGTCCTACATGATGGATTAGTGTGGGAGTATTGGCGCAGCCATCACTGGAGTTTACGTACGCTGTAAAGGAGATGACGGCCGGAGGGACGATATGGAAGTATCGCTTCCAGCTTGGCCAATTGACTGGGTTATCTGGATCGTCCGGTCCGGTCCAGTCTAGTGGGGTTGTGGTTGTGGTTGTTACGATCTCCGTATCACTTTTCTCCGTTATCGATGTGCCCTTGGGGTCTTTCTCAGGATCCATGACTCCTGCAATTGGCTTAGGTGCGGGCCAAGGGAAACAAAGCCAAGGGTTTGTCGCGCAAGAAACGCTGATAGTCGAGCAAAGGGTTGGCGTTCTTTGAATTATAGTTGGATTGCGCTTCGAGACAGGTCTTTGGTTGCCGAATTGTGCCCCCAGTGTATAACAAGATTTCATGTGCCATGTTCAGTGTGTATCGGTCCTATTCTTCGCTATTTTCTCGGGGCTAGCGGGTGCAGCTTCCGCCCGTGGGTGCGAACCTCTCTTATCGGTGCGGGCCGTCTCATCAATGCATGTAGGCGGTTGGGAGGAAGGGGGAAGAACGTTAGTACGCTGGGCTCTCGATCAGACACCCTGACATTTTTCCTGCACATGCTTGGTAGATTTCGCCAGGAGGGGCGGTAGTAGGGCGGCGGCAAAACTCAGGATTATATGATATATTATATACTTAGCTTGAGTACTAAGCATAGCTCAACACATCTTCTCTCTATACTATTTACGAAGAACTGGAGCTATTTAGGCATAACAGCAGTCCAGGCGTTTGTCGCGGGTAAGATGATAATAGTAGCATAGAGTAAATAGAGGTGTTATTAATATATTAGGGAAGACTTAGCTAAAAACCTTAATTATTGAAAAGGGATGAAGACAGGGTATTGCCAT
This sequence comes from Bipolaris gigantea, assembly GCA_030558545.1. Classification (NCBI taxonomy): domain Eukaryota; kingdom Fungi; phylum Ascomycota; class Dothideomycetes; order Pleosporales; family Pleosporaceae; genus Bipolaris; species Bipolaris gigantea. Next base: position 47,695 of record JALPSE010000123.1, on the reverse strand, counting down.
ATTACAGAGGTTTTAATGTTTCCGAGGTCTTACCGGACGAAACCCCTTATTTACTCCGCTGTCTCTACCTCTGCCAACTACCGAATGCAGCCGAGTAAAGTGTACATGTGCCGAGCCGGTCATCACACGCAACTGCTGCTTGGCATCGTCCATTTGCGATCTTGAATTATGACCAGGTCCGACGTAAGCTGCCCCGATAATATGATGGAATCTGATTGGGTCTTCTGGTCCTCTTCAGAAACTATCTGGGCCAAGCTAGTGGCAGTGCTGCCGAAGTAGCGCCACATGTCACAGTCGAGTTTCCAACTCTCATACTAGTTGGACATGTTGTTTTCTGCTATCGCTGTGCCTATGGAATGAGAACAAAAGAAAGTATCAGAAGAGACAACAAAGAACTTGTCTACATAGAATTATCTTCGTTGTAGCTTCGTACTGAATCATCCCAAAACATAGGTATGAGGCTAATACTCCGCTTCCAAAGAAACTCTAATTCTTCAGTGTAGGTACAGGATACCCGATTCAGCGTAACAGGCATCGACCAGTCTATCGAGCTAACCGAGGCAATTGCTAGTTTTTACTACTAGGATCCCTGACATGGCCGGTACCATTTCGGCCATGCTATCATGGTAAACCCTTCTTGGCAAAGCAATTCGCTTTGTCACTTGGTTACATATAGTCACGAAAGTGCTTGATCCCCGGGACTTCTCTCGGTCTGGTTTAGCAGGACTTCATGTATATTAAAAAACTCGGCATTAAAGCTCAGAACGTCGAATGTTACAGTTCGACAAGGTGGTCGCCTCGAAAATTTCACTGTAGCTTTAGGGATAACCCCCATTGATTAGGCAAAAGTGAACAGGCCCATGGCACCTCGGCCTCAACTATGGTAACTTACAAGGTTTGTAACAGAGCCCCCGAAGGCCATGACACTCGAAAAATTACAGTTACTAACAAGGACGGTAAAACATTGACACATGCTATAACTGCCGTGAAAGGTGGCCACACTTGGTATCAAAATCAACTAGGTAACCTGATCAAAATTGGATCAGTTCCTTGGCCGCTGCCCCCACATCAACTATTTTCCTGCCTATGTGCACAGGGCTCATTCGGCAAATGTGATCGGAGCTTAATGCGATGCTCTGTAGAGCATGCGCAATTTATGTATAAATCGTACTAGATCGCTCCATTACATCGAAATGCAGAAGTCGAAGCACCTTTCATCATGCTCGCAGACATCATCGCTCGCGCGCTGGGCCAATACTTGCCTCTGGCTCTCGCGTTTTCTGCGGTCATCTACCTAGCCCGCAACTACTACAATCGAGGGTTAAACAAGTATCCAGGGCCACTGGCGTGCGCCTTCACCGACTGGTTCAGGTTTTTCAAGGCATGGCAGAGGAAGCCTGAACTGTGGCACATAGACTGCCATAACAAGTATGGGGATATCGTCCGCCTCGGGCCAAACTGCCTCTCCTTTGCCAATCCGAAATCTGTCAAGGCCATCTACGCTTTGGGCAAAGGTTTCACCAAGGTACAGTCGCCTGCTGTTCTGTCTAACCTGTCTCTCATGCTAAATCCTGGCTAGTCAGACTTTTACCCCGTACAGATGGCAACTTCAAAGGAAGGAAAGAAGCTACCGACACTGTTCAGCACCCAGTCGGAGGAATATCACTCCCAGCTGAAGCGCAGCGTTAACAGCGTCTTTTCCATGTCGGCCCAGATGCAGTATGAGCCCGTCTTCGACTCGGTAAACGAGGTATTTCTCCAACAGACACAGGAACGATTTTCGAATACCGGTAAATATTGCGATTTCTACCAGTGGCTCCAATTCTACACTTTCGACGTTATCGGTGAACTAGTCTACTCCCGAAGGCATGGCTTTTTGGAGAGCAATCATGATATTGAGGGAATCGTCAAAGGCAACTCGGCCCTATTCGACTATGCTGCTGTGGTACGTAAAGACTCTGCACACGTTGCTTTGGATGCACCAAGTTAACAGCAGCAAAAGGTGGGACAGATTCCTGTTCTAGACAAGTTGTGGAAAAAGAACCCAATCAAACTGCTTGCGGCCAAGTACGGACTGATTGACTCTTCGTATCCTGTCGCCAGCTTCGCCAAAGCCCGCCTTGCCGAACGGCATCCCTCTGGCACCGTCTTCTCCAAGGACAAGCTTGCTTGGCAGAGAAACGATACGAATATGCCACAGGACTTCCTCTCCAAGTTTATCCAGGCCAAGCACGATAGGCCCGACTTTTTCAACGATCAACTCGTCGTCACCATGTGCGTCTCCATGGCTTTTGCTGGATCCGAGCCGGCAGCCGTATCGATGAGTGGCATCTTCGCCTCGCTGATGAGAAACCCGCGCTGCTTGGAAAAGGTGTATGAAGAACTCGACCGCAAAGCATCCGAAGGCTACTTCAAGGATAACACGACAGGTACCGTGACGTGGCAAGAGAGCCAGGGACTTCCCTACCTCGATGCCTGCATCAAAGAAGCCTTCCGCCTCCACCCCGCCCCTGGATTGCCGTTTGAGAGAGTGGTTCCACCCGAGGGAGCGCTCATCGACGGCGAGTTCTTCAAGGGTGGAACCATTGTCGGCTGCAATGCATGGGTCATCCACCGTCGTCCAGAGATTTTCGGAGATCGGCTCGATGAATTCGTGCCCGAGCGCTGGCTTGCGGACCCCACCAAAGACCAGGAGGCCGAAATGGCTCGAATCAAGGACATGGACTACTACATTATGAGTTTCGGCAAGGGGCCACGCGTGTGTCTCGGAAAGCACATTGGTATGA
>JALPSE010000123.1:21316-39132 GCA_030558545.1 Bipolaris gigantea | reverse complement strand
TTTTTTTTTTTTATTTCCCTGATCAACTTTTAATCCTTAGACGCAATGTCGCATCAGCGCTTTATGTCCTGGCCTAATGCACACATGCTAACCATGGCGCCCACCTACCCTCCCGCCGGCGCTGCAACCGACTACCCTTCTCCTGCCGCCTCCCGTCGACCTTCTGAATGTTTGTCGGAGATGAGCATGGGAAGCATGGGAAGCAGTAGGAGGGATAGCTTGGCTGCTTTTGCGCCGGACGTGGAGTGTACAGGGCAATGGCAATCCATAGGCAGCGAATCAAAGAGTCCTCTAGCCCAGTTTGGCTTCTTCAAGAGCCTAACCGACAAGAAGACAACCCGAGGTCCGTCCATGTCTGCCCCGTCTCCACTCACAGTTGCTGATCAAACAAGATGGACAACCACCAAAGAGAAGGGGTCCTAAGCCCGACAGCAAACCTGCCCTGACACGGAGACAAGAGCTGAATCGTCAGGCGCAAAGGTAACCCCGGCATCCCCATACCCAAGTTCAATCCCATACTGACTTGTTTGCAAGAACACATCGTGAGAGAAAAGAGCTGTATATCAAGGCTCTCGAACAGGAGGTCATCCGTCTCAAAGACACATTCGCCGCTACTTCGCGCGAACGTGATGCCTATGCCGAGGAGAACAGGCGGCTCCGAGAGCTGCTCATGGCGCATGGCATCGCCTTTGACCTTTCGGGTCGGCCCTCCAACGGCATGGCCCAGGTTGGGAGCTCTACTTACGGAAGTTCGACAGGCAGTGTATCAGGCTATGGATCGGGCTCAGCCTCTACTGGCTACACCTCATCACCAACACGCGGCTCAGCATCTCATGATGGCATGAGCGGTCAGCCCTTGACGCTGCAGCATCAAGCCCAGCAGCAGCAGCAGCATCACCAGCCTCAAGGGCTGGACTATGACCAGATTGGCATAGATTTCGTTTTAACGTACGACCGAATGCCCTATCTTTCTCCTCCACCCCAGCAGTAATGCGCTTACGTCTTTTCTGCCTTATTTCTTTCAGGTCTCGTACGTTTCTCTTTGATCTTGACAAGATATCCTCTGACAAGTCGTATCGGACAGGCTCGAGCGACCTTGTATGGACCACATGCAGTTCTTAATGGTCCGCGCCCATGATGCCGACGAGCTCATTAGCGGCCACGCACTCATGGCCACGGCACCTCCTGATGCGCACATCGCAAACTGCCCCGAGGAGAAGTATCCGCACCAGATGCCCGACGTCGACATGCCGGATCTGATGAAGCTCCTGGATTTGAGCAATCGTCTGCCCCTTGACGGGGAGATTACGCCCATCATGGCTTGGGCGAAAATTCTCCAGCACGACCGACTGCGGGATCTGTCCAAAGACGACTTTGAGCTCATCAAGGGAGAGCTCCTCGCCAAAGTCCGCTGCTACGGGTGAGTTACACGAGCCGGGTGTCTGCCGGCATCTGCTAATGCTTGGTAGATTTGGCGCCGTCCTCGAGGAGTTTGAACTCAGAGATGCACTCACCACTGTCCTTGCTGGCAAATTCTCAAATGGGTCTCCGACTATCGGATAATGTCTATTTACGAGAAACAAGCAGCAGTGTTCATATGTCTTGGGATAATAAATAATATTGTTGAATTGGAGATTAGCAAATGCAAGCCATGTTTTCGCAAAAGAAATGATGTAGTGTGAACGGTGACGCGTCGGAGACTTTCATGTGCATGTGGGCGGGCGATTTTCGAGTCAGGGTCCAAGCCAGACCCCGCGCCAACGAGGGGCTCGCGCTCGAGCTCGACACCTCGACCCTCGAGCCTCGAGCATACCTTACTCGTGAAACACACAATTGCTGCCACTTGTTCCATGCTTGCATAAAACTACCTAGTGCTATTTAAATCTCCCTCGTTACGTCTTTCTGCCTTCCACCTTAACCGCCTTCTGTACACTAGAGCTGTCCATACTTGATCAACCCCAGCAAGAGCTCCAGCCATGACCGAACTCAGCGTTTACGACAATGACCCGACCATATACCTCTTCACATCCCTGACCGCCGGCTCTTCGCACATCATCACCGCTACCTCCCGAATCGAGACCATTCTCAGAGCGAACAAGATCCCATTTAAAGGGGTAGACACGGCTACTGACGAGCTAGCCAAGAAGTTGTTCCAGCGGAGAGCAAGTGGGAAGAAGTTGCCCCTGATCGTCAAGGAAGGATACGTGCTAGGTGTAGGTACAATGCAAGGAATTCAGCCAGTACAAAAGCATTAACATTGACAAAGGGCATCACGGAGATTGAGGAATGGAACGAATACGACGAGATCAGAGAGGCGTTGGGCGTGACCTCAGCCTTCACCCCCTTTCCCGCCAAACCAGGGCCGCCGCCCATGGCAGCCTCCGCCAGCACCGCCGCGCCCACATCGCTCAAGAGCGCAGCTGCAAAGGAAGACACTACCCCGACCCTAAGCCCGGAGACGAATCTCGCGCTGCGAGAGCTGGGTGCTGAGGCAGCAAAGAAGGCAGCTTCGTTGAAGCCCACCCCTGGCAGTATCAAGACTACCAATCCGTTGTTGGCTGAGAAGACGAACACCCCAACTTCTGCTACGATGCTCAAGAGTCCGTTGAAGGAAGAATTGAAGAGTGTTCTTTCGCCCCGGTCCGTCCCACTGCCGGATACGCCGAAGGTTGCGACACCGACTACACCGAGTGTGGCGGTGGATGCGAAGGCTGCTGCCCCCACAACGAAGACGGATGTCAAGGAGGATGTCGAGGAAGACGCAAAGGAGAGAGCGGAGGCAGAAGCGGAGGCGGAAGTGAAGGCTCAGGCAGAAGCTGAAGCGACAGTCGAGGAAGAGACTGAAACAAAGGCTGAGGCCAAGTCTGAAGCAAAGACCGAGGTAAAAGCTGCACCAAAGACTGAGGCAAAGGCTACACTAAAGACTGGAGCAAAAGCCACAGCAAAGGCAGGATCAAACCCCGAAGCAAAGACCGAGACAAAGAAGAATGTGAAGGCGATAGTCAAGCCCCCTACCAGCAAAGATGTCAAGGCGAAAGATACAAAAGCAAAGGACATCAAATCAAAAGATGTCAAACCAAATGATACCAAGACAAGCACCACAGGCTCTAAAATACCAAAAGCGCCATCGTCGTCCTCGACGACAACAAAGACAACCCGGAAACCCACAACGGGTCTCTTTGGGGCCGCAAAGACTGCGCCAAAGTCCAAGCCCAAAGCAGCATCTACATCTACAAGCAGAACTGCAACCTCTGCAACCTCTGCATCAACCAGCAGGGCTACGACCTCGGCATCTGCTAGCAAGGCTGTGGTCAAACCCAAGGATGCAAAGCCAAAGGATACAAAGACATTGAAAGCAACTGCGGCGAAGAGCATCCCCAAAATATCCAATGTACAGAAACCCGTCCAGACACCTCCTTCCATGCATGACGACGCCAAGAACCCCGCACTGAGTGCTGAACCGGTAAGCACTACGCAGGCAGAAGCCAGTAAGGGAGAGGAGGTCAAGGAGGACGGTGACGAAGAAGAAGACTCTGAAGAGGAGAGCTCTGAGGAGGAGGCCGACAAGAATGCAAGCACCACTCCAGCCACAAAGGACGGGGCTGCTACTGTTGCCACTGTCACCAAGGAAAGCACTTCCGAGGAGGAAGAGGAGGAGGAAGAGGAAGACGACAGTGACGAGGAAGAAAGTGTGGAGGAAGAAACAGAGGGTGAGGCCGCAAAGGGAAAAGCAGCAGTGCCGGCGAATAAGAAAGAGGAAGAGGAAGAAGAGGATGACGAAGAAGAAAGCAGCGAAGAAGACGAGGATGACAAGGACGCCGAGGCCCAGGAACAACCCGTCAAAGCGCATGACAAAGCCGGTGTCAGTGCAGAGGATTAGACTGGAGCGGCCGTGTGCTTTACCTCTTGTACCAAGAATCCCCAATTCACAAGTCTGGTCATCGTGGATGTTTGGTACTTTACTTGTAACTATATACGTCTTCTTTGGGCTTGCAAAGCGTGTGGGTGGAAGCCGGGTATCTTGCCCAACAAGGTCTTTTCTATTTCTTTTTTCTTTCCTTTTCTTCTTCTTCTTCTCCTTGTTCCCTATCTCTCTCTTTCTCCCTTTCCGTTCTTTCCTAGAAGAGGGATGCGGCTTATATCTTGGTAGCTCATTCTCCGGCCATTATCATTAAGGGTGTGTGTGTTTGTTTGTTTTTTAGCCTCGTAGAAGGAGGGGAACCTTTTTTTTTCCTTCTTTCCCTTTTCTCCCTAGATGTGTACTTTTACTCCTCCTTTTGTTTCCTGCACCCTCTTTCCCCGACCCTGCTGCTACCTAGCGGGACTTCGAGCCTTGGACGAAATGCGCGAGATGGGGGGGAGGGGGGGCTGCGTTGGGCGCTTGGTAGAGGGGAGTCTAGCATAGGTTGCTGCTTTTCTTATTATTATTACTCTTCTTCTTCCTCTTTCAACTCACCAACAGATGCAAGCAGGAAAGAAAAAACTGCACAGCCTCGCTCCATGCACTTACTCTACTCGTTGGTCTATACCGTCAATGTACGTACAGAGAAACCGACCCCGAAACACAAGCAAATGTCAAGACATGGTGGACTACAGCTTTGTGGTCGAGAAAAAAAAAGGGGGGTCGTAGTAGTGGTGTGTAAGGGAGCGAAAGTGAAAAAAAAAAACACGGAGAATTGCAGGTTCGTTGGTTTGTGTGGTAAGATTGGAAAAAAAAACCCTCTCCCACTGTTCCCCATGATTTATGCTCAGCGTGGTGTGGTGTGGGAATCGACAAGGGTGACGAAGAAGAGGAACAAAAAAAAATTGCCAAGACATGGTGTTACGCAGAGACATCGAGTCCCGCACTCTTGAGACCGGAGAGAAACTGCTCTTTGATGTCCGCAGTAGCACCACCACCACCACCACCGCTCTTCTTCTTCTTCTTCTTCTTCTCGTCAGGCGGCGACTGCAACTGCTGCATCATCATCATCTCGACCGCCGCCATACCCGCCTCTTCAGCTTTACTCAGCCCCGCACCCGCACCCGTCGGCTCCTCCTTCTTCCTCCCCTTTGCTTTCTGTGCGCCCTCTTCCTCACCTTGGACCATCTTGTCCAGCTCCAGCTTGCTAATGCCCAGGGCGTAAATCTGCTCTTCGACCGTCCCCTTGGTCACGAGTCTCACGACCTCGACCTCTCTCGTCTGACCAACGCGGTGAGCCCGGTTCTCGGCTTGGATGTCGTCTTGGGGGTTGAAGCTCGAGTCGAAAATGATGACTTTGTTTGCGCAGGCGAGATTGATGCCTGCGCCCCCGCTCTTGGTGCTGATCATGAAGAGCTGGATGGATTCGTCTTGGTAGAAGATGTCCATGAGAGATTGGCGTTCTTGAATTGGGGTGGAGCCGTCCATGCGCATGAAGTTTATGTCGTGGTCGTCAAAGACCCAGCCGAGAATGTCCATGACGGAGGTGAATTGGCTAAAGACCAGGGCGCGGTCCCCGTTTTCTTTGTACTTCTTCAACAGGGCGAGGAGTGCCGTGACTTTGCCCGAGTCCATCCATTCGTGGTTTTGGAGCTCGAATTTCTTGAGCGCTCGGTACTTGGTGGCAAGCTGGTGGCATTGGTAGTCTTGGTAGAGCTCCAGCTCCTCGTATATGATGTCCGGGTTGCTCTCAGCAAACATGTCTTCTTTTAGACAGGCCTTCGACATCTTCCGGATAGTGTTGTTGTCGTAGCGGTGACGGAACAAGAGGGAATGGATAGCTGCTTGGCGGAGCTTCATCATCACGTTGGCGTGGTCTTTGACAGCGACGCCGGCTGCCCTGTCCTCGAGAATCTTGCGCTGCTTCGCTAGTTGCTCGTCGTACAGGCTTCTCTGGGTATCTGTGAGTTCGCAGTACTCGACGCGAGAGGTCTTCTTCGGCAGGTGTTTGAGCACCTGAGCCTTCTTCCTCCTCAAGATAAAGGGTGTCAGCATGGTACGAGCACGCTGGATACGCTGAGCAGACAACAGAGAGCTATGCGAATCGCTCTCCATAGTCTTGGCCTTGTGTTTGAACAAGATTTGTAACATCTCCTGGACTTCCTCCTGCTGATCGCCGTAGAACACCTGCGGCATCAAGAACCCGAGAATCGACATGAGTTCTTGGAGACTGTTCTGCAGCGGTGTGCCAGTTAACAGAATCCTGCACCTGGTAGGAATCTTCATCAAGCTCTTGTATCGAATCGTGTTGGCATTCTTCAGCATATGTCCTTCGTCAAAGATGCAGATTTCAGGTCTGCACTTTTTGAGAAAGCTGAGATCTTCCTTCCTGAATGTAAGATCGTACGTTGTGATGATTACGTCGCACGTTCCCTGTCTGATGTTCTGGTGAATGCTCTCCTGGTGCGAGAAACGCTCAGCTTGAGACCCGTAGTATGGTGTGAAGTTGATGGAGCTCGAAAAGCGCTCAAACTCACGACACCAGTTCTCTAGAGTCGATCCAGGTACAACAATAAGTGCAGGCTTTCCGCTGCCCTCTTCTTTCAGATGCGACAGGAAAGCAATGATCTGGCAGGTTTTTCCCAAACCCATGTCGTCGGCCAGAATACCAGAGGTCTCGGTTTGCCAGAGAAGGTTGAGCCAGTTAAGACCGACGACCTGATAGTCCTTGAGCTCAATGTCGTCGTTCATGATCGAGGGCTGTTTGAGTAGTTTTGTACGACCGGCTGCTTTGCGTATGCTCTTGGACTCGGTATCGCTGCTGTTGCTGCTCTTTGGCGTATGATAACCGGAATCCCGTGCCGAGTTAGCATCACTATCGTCGAGACTCGTAACATCCATTCCTTCCTCAGTAGACGCGCCAAAAATGTCGATTCCCCATCGCGCCATGCCCGCAACCATTGGTTTTCCAAGGGCTTCACATTGTTTGACCACCGAGTCAATGGTCGAGTAGGCATTCCACATGCCTTCGGTAGATTCTACAAGTCTTGCACCTGTTGTAATACGCGGCTTACGGGCCTTCTTCTTGCCCGTCTCAGCTGGTGCAAGGTCTACGTGAATCTTTCGAACAGCATCAAGTGAAGCAAACGGGCGTTCCTTGAGTATTTCTTTGATGTCTTCTTCCTTGTGACTCGACAAGTCCACCATGGCCTCCACAGTGCAAGTGTTGAAGAAGTCCAGCAAGGCATCGTCGCTGAAGTTGTTCTCTGGAGCTGCGCTTGCCTCTGAGTCGTCATCGATCACAAGCTCTGCATCGATGCCCTCATCCTCATCTGAAGAGACCATAATTGGTGCTTGCTTCTTCGAATGTTGTTGCGGTCGTGGAGTGGGTTCTGGTGAGGACGAAAATGCCATCTTTGGCTTGCGATCTCTTCCGCTAACAAGTCTGCCTTTCCGTTTTGGTGCTTCCTTCTCGGGACTGTCAATCACTACAGGGCTGTTCTGAGTCGCTCCCAACTTTGAATACTTGTTCTGTAATGATTGCACGGGCTGCTTCAAACCACGCTGTGCGGTCTTCTTTACAGTCGGCATTGACTTGCTGTGGGCGACTCCAAGCTGTGGAGAGCGAAGCAACTCGTCTTCAGACTCCTCTTCAGCCAAGTACGAACATGCATCTGAAAATTCACCCTTCTTCTTAAGTAGGGCTTCGTACAGCTGCTTCACTGAACGGTTAGGATATATGGCCTGCAACCGCTTTACGTTGCGCTGCATGGCAAAGTCTGTTATATCCTCCAAAGCCATGTTTGAATCTTCTGTCAAATCCACAGGCAGAGCGCGCGAAGGTCCCCCTTGCCGCGGTAGTGGCTTTTGTTTCTTCGGTGGCGAACTCGAGGCAGGTCCCTCAGACGGTCGTTTCCGCGACTGGTCGCCATTATACTTGAATCCCGATAGATCCCACGTTGGTTTTTGTGGCGTCTCTTCAATCCTCGACGCCATGGAGCCCATCTCGATTTTTGACAGTGGTATGTTAGACCTGTACTCGGACTCGTCTTCGTCTGGATCGCGTTCGACAGGGGGGTCGTCCGAGGTCAAATCGAATATTGGCTTGCGAACGGCTTGCGGAGGGAAAAAACTTGTACCAGGAGGTGCCATTGGGTTGCTGTAGCCTCCATACGGCCGTTGCGACTGGGTTGGCGACATGACAGGCGACGAGTATCGCTGAATAGTGGGAGACGAGCGGGGGACTTGCAACTGCGAGGAGGCTATGCGTTGAACTCGGTTCGCACGCGGTGTGAGAATTTGTGTGGGCTGCGTGGGTTGCGTGGTATCAGAAGGCGCTGGAAAGAAGGGCGAGTGTTCAGCGAGAATTTGCGTAGGCTGAGTGACGTAAGGATCTTGTTGGTCGTCGTCGTCGCTATGCGAGATAGCGCGTGATCCGACAGGAGGAGGAGGTGATGAAGAGATTATAGGGTCGCGACGGTACATTTTGCGACAGTGCTGCAGCACCGAGTCGGGTTGAAGGGGGTCAAAGCACTGTCGTCGACTTGGCCGCCTCGCGCGTAGTTACGGAAGAAGACAACGGGTTGGTGACTAGTTTCGACAGAACAAAACCAAAACAAAGAACAATACACTATAAATCGGCTGACATTGCGCTGTAAATACGCGCGTGCTGTGCAGAGGAGCAAGGGGGGAAAAGGGCAATCAAAAGCCAGTGGCGGCGATCGCCAAAAACATGACTTCGCGTGAAGAAAGCACTCAACGCGTTGGAGAGAATCTGGGCGCTTGGACCTCCAGTGTGCCCATTACGTTACTGCTTTTGGCTGTGCCAGGGCCAGTCGCTTGCATACTTGCATACTTGCATACACCATCGACACCCCACAACGTTACCTGCACACATCACCAACATGGCGACCAGAAGAAATGTCGGCGAAGGCAAGTCCTCTCTTGAATATGAGGGGAAGAGTGCGCCAGGGCCATCAAACATTTCACCGGCGGTGTCGACGTGAGTTGTCTGGGATGCTGTGCACGCTACACTGGCTCATGCCAACAGGTCCGTTATTTGGAAGTTGATGAGCTTCACCTTTGCTATGATCACTTTGCCCATTGGCACCTACTTCTTCACCGTCAACTTTGTCTTTCAGGGTAAGCACTTGGTCATGCGTCCCCGGGAGTTGCTGACTTTGTACAGGCAACGCAACGTACGCCGGTGGTCTTGCAGCACTCATGGCCAATGTTGTATTGATTGCATACGTCGTTATGGCGTTCAAAGACGACCAAGAGGAAATGCGAGAAGAGGCAGAGAAGTCGAAGAAGACAATGTAGCATCTTGTTGCTTGCCTCGTGCATCGAGGGGGCGCTGGGCGGCAAACCATCCACCTCGAGTTTTCTGCGCCAGTCCCCTTTGGCAGTCTCGATATCTTTGTTTGCAATTCCATGTCTAGTTCCAATCTTGGGCAATTGATTTCCAGCGGAGCGACCTGTTGGTTCCAAAGAAAATAAAAGTCTCGGACCGTATTGCAGCAGTTTTATACAAGAGTCGATGGCCAGACAAGGCCCCTAAGAATAACCGCAAGGGCTCTTTAATTGCCGTGATGTATCTCGACGCAGGCTGCAACATGCTAGAGTACACATGTCGTTGGTGCCAGACAGGCAGAGCGACCGGTAGCAAGGCCTGAGTGCTAGCGCGGGGTACGGGCTTTCGCTTTTCCTTAGCGGCGTAGTAATCTTGGCATCCCACCTCGAGCAATTTCGTGTGCAGCGGCCACCAAGCGTGAGCGACAGCAGAACCACGACTCGACAACATGGCTCCAGCATCCCTTCTGGACCTCGTGTCCGCACTCCCCGACACCCAAGCATGGGGTCCCCCAGTGTCCAACGAGACGATGCTCGATGGCGTGCCCTTTGCGCCCTACTCCAAGGCTGACAAACTGGGGCGCATGGCTGACTGGACTGAGGGCAAGGACCGTGAGCGGGGAGGACGCCAGCAGTATGGCAACCGCAACTACCGGGGTATGTTTGGATTTTGGGAGAGAAGAGGAGCGCAAGGAGCTAATGAAATTCCACAGACCAGCAAGTGTACGGTGCAAACCAGCAGACCAACCCATTCGCTATCCAGGCCGCCGAAGAGGAGGCGACCTTCTCCGTTGTCGACAACACACGAACATCAGCCCGAGGACGCGGTTTCGGACGTGGCGGCGGCACTGTTTTCCGCGGGCGAGGTGGTGCGCGTGGCGGACAGGCGCAACGAGGAGGACGGGGTACCTTCCAGCGTGTTGGCGGCCGTGGCGGACAGCAGTACGACAACCGCGGTGGCCGTGGTGGAAGAGGAGGACGCCGCTTTGGCTGGAGGGACGACAAGCCCCAGCGCAACCGCGATGCCTCTGTGCAGGTCAAGCCCGAGTGGAGCGTCATGGAGGAAATTGACTTCTCTCGTCTCAGCAAGCTCAATCTCGACACCCACGAGGGTGAGGATATCGACAAATACGGCTTCCTCTACTACTACGATCGCAGTTACGACAAGCAGCCCGGTGCTAAGACTTCCGAACGCAGACTCAACGTCCTCGACCGTGCCGCCTACAATGTCACTACTTCCAGCGACCCTGTTCTGCAGGAGCTTGCCGACAAAGACGAGGCTACTGTCTTTGCTACCGACAACATTCTTTCAATGCTCATGTGCGCTACCAAGTCCGTCTACTCGTGGGATTTGGTTTTCACCAAGAGGGACAACAAGGTTTTCATTGATAAGCGCGATGGATCAAGCCTGGACATGGTCACTGTCAACGAGAACGCTGCGGATGCGCCGCTCGAGATTTCCGAGGGCAACAAAGACTCGATCAACAGCCCAGGCGCTCTGATGCTCGAGGCCACACACATCAACAACGTCTTCCCTCTCCAGGTCGTTACCGAGTCCGAGACCAACAAGGTTAATATGCCTCACGAGCACCCCTTCTACAACGAGGAGGTTGAGACCGACCCGCCAGCGTCCAAGGCATACAGGTACCGCCGATTTGACCTGTCTCTGGACAAGGACGAGGAGCCACTGCACCTAATTGTCCGAACTGAGCTCGATGCTGTTGTCAAGAACAACATCAACGGCGAGGACCAATACCTGACTATCAAGGCGCTCAACGAATTCGACAACAAGGCCCAAGGAGCCGGCGGAGCTTTGGACTGGAGGACCAAGCTTGCAAGCCAGAGAGGTGCTGTCCTTGCTACTGAAATGAAGAACAACTCCTGCAAGCTTGCTCGATGGACTGTGCAGAGTATCCTCGCCAAGGCTGACACTATGAAGCTCGGGTATGTTTAACAATCGTTGTTGCTGAGGAATTACTAACAAAAGGTCTAGTTTCGTATCTCGTGCCAACCCCAAGAACAACAACGACCATGTCATTCTCGGTGTACTCACCAACAAACCCCGCGACTTTGCTGCCCAGATGGCACTTAACCTCAACAATGGATGGGCTATCGTCCGTACCATTGTCGACATGGTCCTTCGCATGGACGATGGCAAGTACGTTCTTGTCAAGGACCCCAACAAGCCTCTTCTCCGCTTGTACTCTGTCCCTCTCAACACCTTCGATGAGGAGGAAATCGAGGAACTGCAGGCACCGACTGAAGATAATGATGAGTAGAGTTGTGCCGAGCAAGTGGGCAATGTTTCTTTTCTTTCCAGCGATATCCGTAGGGTTGGGTCTATAACTACATGCATGATAGACGACATATCATTGAATGACAGCACTCAACGCGCGTTGTCTTTGTGGCACGACAAAGTACATACATTTGTGAATGTGAGGTGAATTGTCACCTTATCGATCAAGTTTTGTTAGATTGCGATTTACGATTCGATAGATGAGGACGTGCACAGGCCATGGCTGCCAAGCTACCCCAGTTCTTACGCCTGCATGTCCTCCTCTCACTTGCATTCTCATTGTAAATTAAACATTCTGGATCGTCCATCGCGCATGTCACATGGAATGAGTAACGATAAAAACATCATAACTATGCGACTGTGTCAATTGCATCTGTTCGACCTCAACCATGATTGATGAACTGCTGGTTCACATTTCTGCCCCAACTACGCTGCAAAGCGACCAATTCTACCAGTCTTTGGCCGATGCCTATCTTACGTTTGAAGCAGATGTATCTCATCGGGAAAGTTCCCGGCCGATTGATGTTGCGAATCAATCTGTCCCGTCTAGGCTGAAGGATATTACGGCTCTCGATAAAGGGAGTTCATTCCGAGGCACCGCGGACACTTCCAACTTATCTATAAGCAAAGATTCCTACGGCAGCTTTCCGTCACATTTATCTTTGGATGGACCCAAGAGCCACGAGAATGCTACTGTTCGGGCCGATGGTCATGCAGTCAAGGATGATTCACCGCTCACGTCCGGTCGACTTGCTCAATCAGAGCGTGCACGCCATGATGGGAAATACCAAAGAAACCTCAGGTCGAGCTCCGCCAAGGGAAATCTAATAGCGGAAAAGGTTTCAGGTACTCCAGGCGATGTCGACCAGGGCTTTGTCGAGGACACGCAGCCGGTTACTGAAGTTCTCCAGAGTCAATTACAGGATAGCTATCTGAAGATCTATGACAATACACCTGCAAGTGATACGGATGAAGAGCGGATTCAAGATAGCGCTATTGAGCCCTTGGTCACAGCAACACCTGATACGAAAGAAGACTTTCCAGAACGTCGAGGAAGTATGCACTCGAAAGCGGCGAGTAGCGTATCAGAGACGCCTATGCCCATTGCGAAGCTGTCTGCAAAACCCGGTACTACTGCAACACTCCAGAGGTCTGTCAGTCCAGACGATGCTTTGAATCCATCATCGCCAGTATCACGGCATACGACATGCGAGGAAAAAGACCCTCAAGACAGCAGCCAAGTCGCTCCACCCATAGATTTCTCCAAACTCCAAATCGACGTCTATCCACCAGAACCCAAAATATCAACAACGCGACCGGGCACTCTACCTTCCCAAATCACTCCACACCTAGCAGCACTCAAGCAGCAAAATCCGAAGCGTTTCAAGCCAATCAGGATAGTGAAGAAGCCAAAACCCGATGATCGTGGATACTGGTCAATCAGCTGTTCGCACTGGAGCGCGCAGCTTCAGCGTGCATTTTGGAACGACATATGTGAGCAGGTCACAAGTGGGAAACTTGGCTGGGGCGTGATGCTGTACCGAGAAAGCCGCACTTCTCGCTCATTGGGCCAAGTGAAGCTGTACTGCTGGGGAGAGATAGTAGAGCATACATGGTTGGTCTTGTGGCTATGTTCCAAGGGAAAAGTATCTGGCTCGGGACTGGAATGGATTGACGCTGATGGAAATCCGGCGTTTTTAATGTCCTGATTAGTTTCATAAATAGTGGCGAGGTGCTAGGGTATTAGATAGGTTGTACGACGATCAATTTAGTCACATGCACGCGCTCATGTCGCGCAGGCAATCAAAATCACTCTGCATTTAAATAATTCCCCACGCATTGTTCATTGCTATCTGTAATGATCATCCTATGCATGAGGCCAGCTGTCATCGCATTTGGTCATGATTAATTGTCCATGCATGGCCATGATTGGTATTTCCCCAGGTGAAACACGGACGCCAAGCCACAGGGTCGCTGACACGCCCTATACTCTCGGACACGATTCTGTTGCGCAATCTTGGCCTCTCACATAGTCATGTAATATTGCCCTTGAAGAAACAATCATGGTTACACGGTCGCAAGACGACTTGCACAGGATCGCAGGCTCAGACGCGGGTACCGACGAATGTACGCTTTACGACCACAGCTCCGACGACGAGGGCTACGGTGGCAGGCCATCGGGCGAACTATCCCAGAACGACCACGATATACTAGACTCGGAAGATGAGCGCGAGAAGCTTCTCACACAAAACCAGGGGAGAGCAGGCTTCTTGGGTCGCAAAGGCTCAGGTGTCAAGGTTGGGAAATGGGTCAAGGAGAAGGCGAGAGCGCGCAGGAAAGGCAGCAAGGAGGAGTCCAGCGCCCTCATGTATGGCATGGAGGAGGGCACCGGGGCCTCGAGCACCAGCTTCGTATCGAGAAATTCAGAGAGCGACGAACGACGGTTGATGGCGAACGAATCGCAGCGAAGGGTAAGTTGGGTACCCCTGTGTGCGCCCTGAAAACTAACAGTTGGTGTAGGCACAAAGAAAGGGCATGTACTGTCGGATAGGCATATACGTAGCCATAATTGTTCTTTTCGTCGTCCTCCTAGCCACCGCATACAACCTCTCTACCCCGCAAGATGTCAAAGACGCTGCCGCCCTCGTATCGAATGGTACTTCGCTATTTGCGCCTACCACAATCCTCATATCCCTCGATGGCTTTCGCGCCGACTTTCTGTACCGCAACCTTACGCCGACACTGAATCAGTTTGTACGAGAGGGCATATCACCCAAGTACATGCTGCCTAGTTTCCCTAGTGTGACCTTTCCAAACCATTACACGCTCGCGACCGGGCTGTATCCCGAAGCGCATGGAATTGTATCTAACACATTCTGGGACCCGGAACTCGAGGAGGAATTCTACTACACACATCCTGCACAAAGCCTGCAGTCGCGCTGGTGGGGAGGTGAGCCCCTGTGGGTGACGGCAGAGAAGCAGAATGTCCGGGCAGCGGTACATATGTGGCCAGGTTCCGAGGCCAACATTCTGGATCAGAAAATTGCCTATGTTGATAAATATAACGGTTCGGAAATTCTGGCCAAGAAAGTAGATCGCATCATGGGCTTACTTGATCTGCCCGGCCACAAGGATGTCGGTGCGACTGCGCTTACACCTCGACCCCAGCTCATTGCTGCTTACGTTCCTGACGTAGACGGCGATGGTCACACATATGGTCCCAACAGCACGGAGATTCGGGAAACCATCACACGGGCTGATACCATGATGGGTGAAATTTTCAAAGGCCTCCAGGAGCGAAACCTCACAAAGATTGTCAACGTGGTGGTAGTGTCTGACCATGGCATGGCAACAACCGATGCCACTCGTCTGATTCAACTCGAAGACCTCGTCGACCCTGCAGAGCTATCGCACACTGACGGCTGGCCTCTCTACGGTCTTCGGCCCAAAGATCCTTCTGCTCTCCATCGCATTTACAATCAAATCAAGAACCGTACCGCCGGCAATCCCAACATTGAGGTCTATCTCCGCGATGAAAACATGCCAGAGCGATATCATTTCAGCAAGAACAAACGCATAGCTCCGCTCTGGCTAGTGCCCAAGACAGGCTGGGCGATTGTTACGAAAGACCAGTGGAACATTGAAGAGCGCCAGAAGAATCACGAAGTCTATCATCCTCGAGGTCTACACGGCTACGACCACGAGCACCCGCTCATGCGCGCCATCTTCATAGCCAGAGGCCCAGCATTTCCGCACGAACCCAACAGCCGGATGGAACCGTTCCGTAAGTAGCCACACGCATCGAACATGGGATCTGCAAGCAGAGAAACGCATCGGCTAACCCGCCCAACCACCAGAAAACATTGAGCTCTACAACATCATCTGCGACTCGATCAACGTCGAACCCGCCCCCAACAACGGCACCCTGCGCCTCCCCCTCAAGCCAACCGGTCTCCACAACGACAACAACGATTCCACAAACACACCCGAAAACGAAAACCCCGAGGACCCAGTATCCCCCTACACGCCCTCGCCCTCGTCTTCTCCCTCGTCCAGCTCACCCCCCCTCCCCCTCCCCTCGACAAACCTCGCCGCCATGCCTTCGTCCTCCCTCCTCGACCCCCTCTCAAGCATCTCCTCGTCCGCATCCGGCCTCGACACGGGCGCTACACTGGAAAACGAGGCCCCGCCTACCCGACCTACGCCCCCTGCCACCAGCGCTGCGGAGGGCTCGGCAGATAAAGGAAAAGAGGCCGAGGGCCAAGGCGGAGAAGACAAGGAGTCGCAAGAGAGTTGGTGGGAGTGGTTAACGCACAAGGCGGATGGGATTGAGGAGTGGGTTGATGAGTTTATCCAAAATCATGTCAAGGGTGGGGGAGGGAGAGAGAAGGGGGGAGTAGATTGAGGTTGTTGTTTCTTTTTCTCTTCTCGCTTCTCGTCTCGCTTTTCTCTTTGATTCGGATCCAAAGGGGAGTTTGGATCGATGGGATTTGGACATGGCGTTTTTCTTCCTCTTCTTCCTCTTCTTCTTCTTCTTGGAGCAAAAGGATGCGGTGTCATCGTCGGCTGCTTATCATCATCATCATTCTTTTTCGCCTGTATTCTCCTTGCTCTTTTGGGTAGCTCTTTTCTTCCTCTCTCCCTTCTTCTTTCGATTTTTGCTACTTTGGGCATGGTATGCACAGTTTACGATACAGGTGGAATTCGGAACATTCATCGGGGACACGTTTTGCCAATCGAGGCAAGATTGTCTGTCATATCGACGAGGAAGAAGAAGAAGAAGAAGATTTCGTACATCGTAAACGGTATCATTCATTTCGTTGATATAAATTAACAAGATAAGGTTGGATAGAAGATTTACATGATATCGCACTTGGAGGGCAGTCCGCAAGGGCCCTCCTTGTCTTTTTCAGTCTTTTGCTGAGGTTGTGATGAAGGTGCAGCGGCAGGGGCAGGTGTAGTGCCATTGGTCGTAGCGGTCGTAGTTTCTACCGCCTTCTTTTGGCCCGCAGTACCATCATCTAGTCACTGATGAGCCTTGGCAACGGCCTCGTAAAAGGCCTTGCCTTGAGCAACGGCAACCCTGAGCTCGAGCTCAGAGGGCTGGCGGGAACCGTCACCGCCAGCAAAGGTACCAGCGCCCCAGGCGGAGCCACCGTGAACCTCGCTCAGGTTGGCAAGATCGGCTGGGAAAATGTTAGCTTTTTACTCGTGCCATCAAGCAGCAACACGTCTACAAAACTTACCGAATGCGGTCTTGTAGCCCAATGGCACGTAGATGAAGCCGTGGTGGGTGAGGGTGCTCATGGCAGCCAAGCAGGTGCTCTCCTGGCCACCACCCTGGGTACCGGTGGAGACGAAGAGACCAGCGTACTTGCCCCAGAAGCTTCCCTGCTGCCATTGCTTGCCAGTCTTGTCCCAGAAAGCCTTGAACTGGGCGGGAAAGTTCCCGTAACGGGTAGGGATACCGAAAAGGATACCGTCAAACTCTTCGAGGACAGAGGGGTCCTCAAGGACGGGCACGTCGGCAGCCTTGGGACCGGCGTACATCTTCTCGAGGACTTCCTGGGGAAGTGTCTCGGCAACCCTGTGTTATTGTCAGATCATGTTGTGCTCGGAGTGGGGCGCGGGAGGGCTGCAATGGAAGGGGTGCTAGGATGTGAAATGTCGGGAGATACATACTGGAAGAGTTTGGCGTCACCACCAGCCTCCTGGATACCCTTCAGCTCAGCATCGGCCTGGACTTGCAGTTAGTCATGTTACTCTCTTCCATTGGTACCACCAGGGTGCTCGCCGGCAGCTCGCATAGAGCGAGAGTGTCAACATACCAGCTTCTTGATGTGGCCATACATGGAGTAGTAGACAATTGCAATCTTGGGCGCCATCTTGAGTAGCTAGGGGTATCCAACAATGTAGAGAGAAGAGTTAGGACGGAGGAATTGGAATAGAGCTGCAGATGAAGCTCGAGGGGAGGGGCAGGCATTGCGTCTTATAGCTGTTGGCCCAGACAGCATACCCGCTAACCCCCATATCCGATCCCCATCTCTCTCCCTACATGACATGATGCAGGCTACAAGTACCCACGTTGGTCCAATCGTCGCGCCTGTACCCCCGTCGATAGAGCCAAACTTTGCCGTTATCAGACCAGCCGATTCCACAGAGCATTGCAAACGCGCAGTGACACCCCTCCATATCTATCCCAGTCGAGTGTAGCGCGTCCCCACTTTTCTCCCCCAGCGCAATAGCGTCATTAGCGTCATGGGCCCA
>JALPSE010000122.1:18065-64880 GCA_030558545.1 Bipolaris gigantea | reverse complement strand
GTGTGTGTGTGTGTGTGTGTGTGTGTGTGTGTGTGTGTGTGTGTGTGCAAAGGTATGGGTAAGAGGGATTGAGAGGACAAAGGGAGGAGACTAGGGCAAGCAAACAGGCGGGCGGAGACAAGGGGCGTGTGTGGGTATGGAAGGCGGACGAAGGTGTAGTTCTGTCTTGCCCAGGCACCGTCGACGACCGACTCTCTCAGAGAGGGTCGAGGGCGGCAGTCAGCGCCCGGCTGGCAACGGCGCATTGGCTCGCTTGCGCATCGTGCTTGCAACTCCCCGCCGCGCGCCCGACGCTCGCCCTCCCGCCTGCAGCCCTGTGTGGAGAGTGGTACTGGGGAGAGTGGTACTGGGGAGAGTGGTACTGGGGAGAGTGGTACTGGGGAGAGTGGTACTGGGTCCAAGTACATGTCTGCATCGCGCCCTCTCGGCGGGAACAGCAGCACACATGGCATATGCTACATGTCCTCTGCGCCTGGAACAAGAAACCTGCTCTGCCTGTGCGTACATGGCCATGACGAAGCCATTGGGCCGCTCACCGCACATCATCGCCATGACGAATAGCACTCGCCCATGTCTGTCCGCCCGCTGCCCCGTACCTGTAGTACTTGCACAGGCCAAGTACACACACGACATGCGCGTGCCCCAGCTACATGTACTGCCAGAGACATGCCCTGCCGCCGGACAGCCGGGCAACGAGGGGAGAGCAGAGGGAGAATGGAGACGTGCACGTGATGTCTATCCGCCTTGCACACCTGTTACACCACCGTCTACTCGGCTACAAAGCAAAAGGAAGAAGAGGGAGAGGAAGAGGAAGAGGAAGAGGAAGGAGAGGAAGAAGAAGTAGAGGAGGGGGAAGAAGAAAAGTAGAAAATGCGCCTGCCAATGCACCCTCACCTCCACCCCCAGGGGAGAAAAGAAAACAAAGGCAAAAAGAGATACGACGACGACGCTTTTACATCCGCCCCATGGCTCTCGGGTTCTCTGCTTCCTGCCTCCTCCAGTCCCGCATCTCCTTGGTGCCCAAACTGCCTAGTCCTCCTTCGCCCCGCCGCTCCCATCCTCCCAGTCGCACCACCAGCCCCGTCGCATTGTCCGCTCCTTCACTGCCCGTCGACGTCTCCACGGCAAAGCTAACCATGTCCCGCGCTGCCTGCTCCGGCGTCTTTGCCTCCTTGACAATGTCTACAATCTCTTGGTCGGAGAGGTGCCCTGACACGCCGTCTGAGCACAGAACGAGAAATGAGTACTCGGCTGGCGACAGTTCGATCCGCCGTATCTCGGGCTCTGCAGACACCCCAACCCGCTTCGACGCCATGTCGCCAAACGACCGCGTGTTCGCCAGCCCAGACATGCGCTCTTCCCCGAACGAGTCGGTTACAAACGACGCGGCAAACCGCCGCAGTCGGGTGGCTTCTTCTGGCAGTGACGGATGGTGGTTGGATGTCAATGGCACGGCTAGTCCAGTCGCCGTGTTGCACAGCAGTATCCTCGTGTCTCCCACGTGCGCTGTCATCAGTGACGACGGCGAAGATGGGTGCCAGAATGGCGATGCCGTCGGTGTAGAAATGAGTGCCACGCTGCATGTGCTGCCGCCCTTGAATCGGTTTTCTCCCCCAATCCGTCTGCTTGTCGTGCGCGACGGCTGGCCAAGAATGTCATCGTCGTTCAGTGCCTTGTCCGCCCGAACAGAATCCTCTTCCTTCTTGCCCACCTGTGCAGCGACAAAGTCATAGTCGGCCTTGAGGAAGGCATACTCGACCACCGTCTCAATCCCAATGCCTTGTTCCACCCTGTCCCAGAGGCCCGACGAGCTTGTCGACCGCCTCTCCTCAACCTCCTTCTCACCACCACGGCCCTGTCCACCTGCCGATGTGGAAAAGTACTCTGGTTTGAAGCGTCGAAAGTATCCGCCAACTAGCTCCTTCCACTGCTTGACTAGCTGTCGTTCCAGCTCCTCTGCCTTGCCTATGCCGTCCGATTGCTTGACCGGCGGCACGCCAGCCACGGCACTCTCAGTCGATTTGGACCCCGCCGTCGGTAGCTGGTCCTTGGTGCCGGGCTGCGGTGGCTTTATAGCTTGCGTCCCGCGTAGCGTATGCGTCTCAATCGCCTCCAGGCTCTCCTTATCCCTCTGTCTTTGATCTTCACTAGTAGCTTGACCCTTTGCTTTTGGGCTGCCTGCGTGCCCCTCGTCTCTGTCCCGTATGAGGCTACTCTTCAGCTCAAATTGCTGTGTCGCCTTTTCCAAGTAATCGTGCAGCTGCTCCCTGAGGAACCCTGAGCACTCGGCACCGCCATGCCCATCGAAAACACCAAAGTAGAACACCTGAGGATCGCCACTCGCGCCTACTTCTGGTGTGACTTGGCCATCTTCCCCACTCTGCCCCTTTCTAGTCAGCGAAATGGGCCGCCGCTTCGCGAATGCGGGGAGGTCGATGGTGCCGGCTTGGAATGCATCCTCATTGTATGGCCGTGCCCCTCGGGACAACGACACGCCAAAGTGATGTTTGGCACTCTTCAACGGTATGCGCACAACCGTCATGTCTCGCGATAGCGGACCCATGACGGCCGCAGGCGAGCGGCTCGTCTGGTCGGCATTGTAGGGCGTGCTCTTGTCGCGGGGGAGTCGGTGGTGGAGCGCGGGCTGGGTTCGCGAGTCAGGAGACAGGGAGCTCGAGGGGATATGGGTTATGAAGTAGTCGTGGAAGCTGCGGTGCTGGCGGCCGAGCGGCACCAGGCATGGCGAGACGAGGGCGTGGTATGCGGATGGGGGGAGCCTGCAGGCGTGCGCATACAAGCAAACAGCCCGAGGCCTTGCAGAGGCTCGGGATCGGTGTAGCATCGGTGTCCACATATCGGCTCTTGCTGCGAGGGACACATGGCGCGGATGGGCAGGTGGCTATGCCATGGTGAATGTGCTGGGGACACCCCAATTCCAAGCCTCAAGACTTCGCCCACGTCCCGCCGCTGTGCCTGCGCCGCTGTGCCGAGTCTACCTCTCCCGCTACGTCATCTCATTGGACCGTGGCTCTGGGTAATGCAATGGCTTCTTACTACTCCCTTGGCTATCATCGACACCTTCTCCAGTTATTTACACTCACTGTACAATTGCTATTTTTTTTTGAGACGCCCATGGCGACGAAACAACGCTGTTCCAGATTCCGCTCAGAATGCTGGTTGCCAGTGGCCGACTCACGTGACATCCTCACACCTCCTTCCATCGCTCTCGCCAGACAAGACTTGGAGTCACACGGCGCCAAACTTGCACCATAGTAGCGTGAACGACTACACAACACCAGCATTTGCATCCAAAACTCATCTTGAACGACTAAAGTACTAGGCGATTTTATTTCAAGCTTGCGTTCTCATCGCATTGCACCTATCCACTCATTGCCCTCTTGCATGCACACCATCTCATCCCGCCCTTGGCCATGATTTCGGCCTCATCTTTCCCTCTACGGGAATCATGCGCGGCACGCCCGCCGTCGAAACAATGGTCGGGCTCCATGGTGATTGGGCGTCCACAATATGGATGCTGTCCATGCTCATCCTCTTAGTCTCGACTTCGAATGGTTTGCTGTCCACATTCTGTGTCACAGGCTCAGGAGCTCTCAGTACAATCTCGTCGTCCGACCACTCCGACTTGCGAGGCTTGGAAGTGAATGATGTTGCCTTGCGGATATCGTTGTATACCTGCTGGAACAGAGGGCGTAGGATGGCAATGGAAGCTGCGATGATTCCAGTCCCGGGTTCGGCAGTCGCCCAGATGGTTGCCTTGACCGCTTGCGCTATTTTAATATCAGTACCAAGCTTCACAAACCAAACTCAGAAAGAAGAGAAAAACATACGGTTCAACGATTGAAATGTGCTCAGTTCTAAGCCATCCAGGTACACCAATCTCATTATCGCACTGACACTGCCAACAGCCCCCAAGGCCATGACCATGCCAACACTGATTTTACTCCGGCGATCCAAATCACTGTCCATCAAGACTGAGATGGGGATTAAGACGAATGTCCAGTCTGCCAAGACGTTGATGATGCCGTAGATGTATCCCGTGCTCATGCGAATTGATGGAGGCATGCACTTTGTCGACGTCTTTTCAAAAAAGTTGTCGGCAACATGTCTAGGGTCGCCGCATTGGAAGAGAACAATGAAGAGGTAGAAAAGGCCGTAGACCACACCAATTGTGAGAACAGTGTGGAAGACATGCTTTTGCCATTTTTTGGTCAAGACTCGCAAGAAGAAAAGACCAAGGGAGACTTTCAGAAAGGTTGTTGTAAGAAGATAGAAGACTTCTGAGAGTTGGACAAACTAGCCACTTTTTAGTTCACTGAACAAAGGGTACAGCAACACAAGTCGCTACGAGCTGACGTACCATCATAATTTTATGAATACTGGCCTGAGTCCAGGGCTGCATCTTCTTCTCCCGAAGGTCAATGGCGAGAATGAACGCGCAGTAAATCGTGAATAGCATCAGTGTGGCTATCATGGCGGCATCATCCCAACCAGGAGACTTCGTAACGCGATACCGGGCCCATATTCGTAGGCCGACACTGAGATAGCTGAGTATTAAGAGGGTGATTATGAGTTTGGCAGTAATGACGCCAAGGAGCGCCAGCTCCTCAACCTTCGCGCTGTCCATCATGTGATACTAATAAACATTGAAATATATATAAAAAAAGAATTATGGTAATAGATGAAAAAGACTCCCGGCCACAACCTGACAGAAGATTGGCTGAGAGAACAGGAAGTAGGTGGCAGGCCTCACACTGTACGCAGCAGTCGTTCGGTTATGAACGTCACGTTGGAAATGTTTACCCCGGTACCATGCGCCCCGGCCGAGGGTTGCTTCATGTTCAGTACCGGGTTGTGAACTTTGTTGTTGAGGTCACCGCCACCGATTGGCTATCACGCGTCTTGGTGACTCGTATGCTTTTGTGATACACCAAAATGTCATAGAGACACAGCTCAGACGTTTTGGGTCCGACGTCCTGGCACAAGGATGGCCCGTTCTTCCACGTGGCTCTTAGCAAGCTTACCGGCAGGATACTTGACTGCTCTGGTATGGATCCAGTGGATAGACATATCAATGCATACGGCTTGATGTGGCAGAGCGAACGAGTACCCTTGTCGATACCTTCGATGCATATAGGGTCGTGTTACCCATATCCTTTCAAGCTTCACTCTGTTTCGGCACCATTGTTATCGCTAGCTACAGCATAGCGGACCATTGACTAATTCCCGTGACGAAGTCCCTCCGAGAAGGCCGTTTTGATACCCGTTTCGAAACCGCGGCACAGCCAGAAGATAGCCGTATCAGCCTATCTTAACCGATCAAACATCAACTTTCGGTTTTTTCCCTTGGTAATGGCCTTGCCACTCTCACCATACACGTACCAGCATAATACTCACCAAGGCGCATACGTTTGACTAAACATGTCATGTTTGATCCTTGAACACAAGACGTGTTTCACCGTTGAAAATTGCAGTCGGAAACAGTGTGAGCCGAAGCGGATATGGGCATGACTCTCTCGTTTGGCAGTTCGGACAAGCGAAGATTATCGGAACTCCAGATTCCTCAGGCAAACATTGTTCCCGTGTAGAGGTCCGTGAGGGTGAGGGCCAATGCGAGCGGTTCGCCGTAGCTCGGTCGCTCGGCAAAACAAATGCTCCGTCGTTACTAGCGCCTCAGCATAAATTTTCTTTGTCCTCGAGCTACGACTGCAATATTGCAACCCTCTCCAACATCAAAGCAGCGACACCCATGGACGCCACCGTTAGGTGGTCGGGTCTGCGACCAGTACCCAATCATCTATCTGGGACTCTAGCAATCTGTTTTCACGGATTGAAACGCGCAAGCCTGCGCTCTTCAGCCTCAATGCAGGCTCCATGATACTATCCGGCTACGCCAACGCTGTGTACTAACCTCTAACCCAGTCTCGGCATCACATCAGCTTATTCTGGTACGTTACATTTCTCTTTCTTTCTCACATGATGAAAAAAAGACAAAAATTCACAGACCTGTTCGTAACAATAGTGTCGAAAAATTTGCTTAACATCTTCTGATTGGGACAAACCCTCGTTGCTGCACTGCCTCTATTATTGAGCTCAGTAACTGACAGTCAGCAGGTAAAGACCTTTCATTGAGTATTTTGAGGATCCTCCGATGGTGCAGTCTTAATGGCTCAAAAGAAACCATCGTTTATTAGCTTGTGGCCTTGTTGCATCTCCCAGGTATCGAAGATCCAGCAGCAACAAAAGGTTATAGACAAGACTGGGCTTCCATTAGCTCGCCGTCCCTCGGAACGTGCTTTGTATGCTCAAGACAATGACAAATGCTTTTAGCACAATGACCAGCACTATCATATACGCTTCCTTTGTCCAACCAAGATCTGTAACAGGTCCATCAAAGAACCATGTGAAGTCACATATATGCCTGGATGCTGATTACCCTGCGAGTACACCCTGTTTGCTTTCCATCCATCGAAAAAACACCAATGTCTTCAATTTCTTCATCGCAAATATCTCCAAAGTCTTTGGGTGCGTTGTTACACGACCAGACCTTGTGCCAATCTGGTGAACCAGACTGCAGATTAGCAAAAGCTTGGTCTAGTCGTGCTCACAGTAATTCTGCTGGTTCCGAAAAGATGGCCCAAATTGCGCAATCACAAGCTGATGCTATTGCAACGATTCGACAGCCCAGCCTTGCGGGATCCCAGCACACGAGAGGTTCTAGTGGTGTAGTCGGTTTGCCTAGCGTAATCGACCCATCTCTGTTCGATGATTGCTTTGATCTGAATCAGTTCACTGCTAACGATGCCTTTACGAATGATATCCCTAACCTCGGTGATTTTGACTGGGCTGCAACGAATGTCCCTGACTTGGCTGCTAATGGTCCTGATGCTAATCAGCCTCAATATACTGACCCTTTGCAAAATATTCAGCCCGAAATTGGCTTAGGAATATCGAATGCTCAGCTTGAGCAGTATAACAATCTACAATATTCGACTGGGCCTGAATATGGCCTTGGGGATGTACTAAACTCGCTTGAACCAGTCTCTACGGAACCATATGGTAATGCACCCCTAGGGTCAAACGCCTGGGACCCAACTTCATGGACGATACAAGAATACGATGGTGCCACCCCAGGGCTCTCAGCACTTCCCGGCGGCACTCAGTTTATACCGGATGTGTCACAGTATCCAATGGTTACCCATGCACGACAGATGTATCCTGATCCATCTGTTTCACTATATCCGACTCAGCCGTATCTCCAGTTTCCACAGGAACAATTTTCACGGCAATACCCCGAATACCCTCCCATCCCAATCGAACGCTACACGGCAGCAAAGCAAACAGAAGCACGGTCAGTAAAAAAGCGGAAACGTTCGGCATACAGCACGGACTCTGAGGACGACGCACCCACTACCAGGCGGCCACGAGAGGATGAACTTGTAAAGGTCATTGCGTCACCAGATGCTTCCCGCAAACAATCCATAGTTTCCGAGGACGGCTCTCTAAGCCAACCTGTCAGCAGGGGCGTCCTGATGGCCGGCGAAAAGCCGAAGAAGTGCAAGGATAAGCCTTGGGTCCGCATCAACCACACCACCAAGGGCGAAACGACTCGCACAGCTCGAATCAATCAGCACGCAGAAGAGGGCCATAGATACAAGATTAAGAAACTCTCTTATAGTGATTGGAGATCAACACACTACACGTTTGAATACAGCAAGAACAATGGCATGCACGAGTTTAAGAAGCGCACCATGTCTGCCCGTCAAATCCACGAATACATTACACAGTATCCTGGAGATAACCTCCGTATTTGGATTCAACCCGTGGCTTCTGATTCAGCTCGTCGATATGCATCTGCGTCTCATAGCCATTGCCGATTCGAGAAATGCCCCATGCGAAGGTACACTGGCAAGGGTACAGCAGAAGTAGGCAACTACCGAGTTGCTTTTGATGAGAAGCACAAGACGTATGGCCCGGGTGTAGTCGATCCGTACGATTGTGTTGGCTACGTCCATCTGTACTGCATGGAGCGCTTCCTCGACTTTGCATACGTTTGTCAGATTGCAGATGTCAGAGTGGACCAGCGCGTGGGCATGGAGAAGGAGCCAAAAGGGCATTTTGCCTCTGCATTTGGCCCCAAGCACCACCACGAAGCAGCTGTAGCGAAGAAGTTTATCAATGCTGCCAGGAGAGGCCGGCTTGCGGAGACACCTGAGTTTGCAAACTACCCTATTCATGAAGAATACGCCCGGGGTGCGCCCAAGCCACATGAACACACGCTCGTCTATGCGTTATACGACATGAACATCAAACACCGTGCAAAGTCGCAGATGAAGCAGTTTGTCCTTCAACGCACGATCCGACCTGGCTCCTTCATTGTGCACCGCGGTGACATGGAGGTCAAGCTTGTAGACAAGAAGATTGAGCGGCTCCCTGCTTTCAAGGAGTTCCTGAAAGACGGATCGAAAAAGGACTTTGATTACTCAGCTTACTACGACCGATTTCATCCAGAGATCAAGGAGCGAATCAAGGAATGCATGGTCCTCCGGGAACAATTAATCGCTGAAGGCGGAGACAAGAGTACCGACAAGCGCTCTCGACGACGCCGACGCAACTCACTCGATTATTCAGATGACGAAATTGTCATCCCTGCTAAGAAGCCCAAGAAGCGTAGTAGAGTCGATGATTCAGATTGCTCCGACTCCTCCCCTCCACCACGCAAGTCTCGCTCCAAAAAGCCTTCAATCACCTTCGACGTCTCCTCCCCCCTTCAGCCTCGAGACCCTCCCCCATTCCGCCCCAGTTCTCTCCGCCAAAAACCTCACATCAACTACTCCGAACCCCACGATGCCATCCCCTCCCTTCGCGCCACCACCGGCGCCACCAGCGCCCCAGCGTCCGCCTCCTCCGTCTCCTCCACCATCCCACAACCCGCTCCCTCATCTCATGCCCCATCCATCTCCGCCACCACCCCAACCCCCGCCTTCTTCCCCTCCTCCACCGACCTCCCAGCCAATGAAGCCCGCAAAGAAAGCTGCACCGCCCTCTTTCCCACCAACGACACCAACTGGGCGAACTTCGATCTCGCCCCGCTCGACGGCACAGAATCTTTCCTGACACAAGCTCAGATTGATGCCCTGCTTAACGCAGCGTATCGGCGTAAGTCGAGTACGCTGAGTGTGGGGCCGATGGCCCTGGTATCGCCAGTCATATCGCCGCGGATTACGACGTCGTTGGTCAAGTCGTCGCTGGGAACGTCGAGGCTGGCATCTCGGACGCTGCGCAGGGCGAGTTTTAATGCAAAGCCTGTATCGGGATGTAAGGAGTTTAGAGAAGAGGATCCACCGGTTTGCGTTGCGGAGGGGAGGAAGTTGAGGAGGGGTAGGAGTGGGAAGGGGAAGAGGAGTTGTTGAGGTGCATGGAGTTTGTTAGGATGGTAGAGCAGAGTAGATGTCAATATGTATTTTTAGATTGATTGGAAAAACCGTTGGTATGTACTTTATGAATTCTCTGACTTTGTACCCAATGAAGCGTCTTTTTGCGAGAGTGGGGTTATGTATTGTAAGAGTGCTTGTGACATTGATTTGTGTTTGTTCTAGGTCTCGTGGCAGTTTTTCATCACACAATGTTCGGGTGAGGCATTTGATTAGCTACTAGCTTACATCAACTGGTCGGAGGATTAGAGTACTCTACAAACCTTAGTACCTTGTCTACTAGTAGTCCAGAGGCTAGCCTCGTGCGAATGACGCTGTTGATAGCTGAAGCGTGCGGCCGTAAAGCAACGAGCCAGCACCCCAGCCCTGCCAAGGCGACGAGCAGAAATGTCACGAGTGCGAGGGAGACGGGCGGGCCGTCTGCGGAGCCCCGAAAGAACAAATTCAGTGAGAGAGGGCAAAAGTGATTGGACGGCTGGTGGGACAGATGGAGTCGTGTGTAGCCGCGCGGATGGGGATGAAATCCCAGCCATTCAGCATGCAAGGGCACCGCCATGGCTACCCAACAATCCACCTCAATATGTTCTTTATTCCTGCCCGGCTGACTAGTAAGCTCTTGATTATTCTCCGCCGCTCATAATCACTGAGCAATCTTCTTGTTCCGGCGATTTCATCAGCAAACTCTACGTCCAGAGGCCCTTCGCTTATACCACACGTGCGTACCGATGCCCAGGCACGGCACGCCCTTGTCGACTAATAATACCCCATCGCATTCTCGTACTGCAGCATCACCGCCCCACCAGGCTGGCTACATACCAGCCCTCACCTCCTGCCTCTGTGTACGAACACTGTACGTAATAGGACGACATGGCTTCGCGTAACTCGACGCCATTGCGCTCGCGCTCCTCTTCCAACAGCAGCTCTTCTTCCAACGCCACCATGATGGACGCAGCGCCGCAATCTCCAAGTGGCCCAGCCCGTCTCCGCAACCCTTCGTACGGCCATCTTCCCACACCCGCGACAACGCATGTGCATTCGCTCAACACCCGGCCCGATCCGTCCTTTTCGCTTCTCTTGTCGCTCCCTAGAGAGCTACGGGACCGCGTCTATTCATTTGCTCTCGTCTCAGACTCGCCCTTTTGGTGGCCATGCAAATCGCCAGACGCCGACCACCACAATGTCAGCGCCAGCCTTCTTCGCACCAACAAGCAAGTGTATAGCGAGTCCATCGACCTTCTGTACTCGCAAAACAGGTTCCTGTTCACCCATCCAAGCGACTGCAATGTGTTCCGCGTGGTCGCATCTTCCGCTTCCATCAATATAACGAGCGTCTACTTCCGCATCAGACAGAAAGACGTGAAACTGTGGACCGCGTATCTGGGAAGCAAACAAGCAGAGAGGAGTTTGAAGAGCGATCTCCCCAAGCTGAAGAGCCTGTGGGTGTTTCTGAGGTGTGGCGCAATGGGGCTGCCTGCTGCGTTTGGGAGTCTGCAAGCTGCGCCTGTGGGTGCCTTGGGAGGACACGCTCAAGCTTTGCCGATCGCCTTGGGACAGCAGATGCATGCCCCTCAGCAACAAGTTCAGAGCTTCACGCAGGTCATGGCCAACGCGAACGCACAGGTTGCGGCTGGAGGCAACCAGCTTCCACCTCCCCCGCCCCCAGCACCGGCAATGCCCTTTTTGCAGTTTGCACAAGGCCCCATGGGACCAGGTGGGCCTCATCACGGCCTCCACCATCACCATCACCACCCCCCGCATGTCAACTTGCTGTCGCAACAACAGGTGCAGATGCACCAGCCAGCCAACATCCATCCACCACCACTACTCCATGCGCCACATCATATCGGGTCCATGGTAAATCCACAAGCGAACAGAACAGATCCACGTGATCCACACTCTCTGTTCTCGACGTTTCTCCGCTTCGAGCGAGAGCTGGGTATTGAATCGCTCTGCCTAAACCTTCGTGATGCTCTGTATTCCGGCCCGTCCACATCGATGAACTTTGACTCGTCTTCCAGCAGTGATGCCTCATCAGTAGCTGGGAATCCCCCAGTGGCACCCAGCAACGAGCCCCGACCGGAGGTCAAGATAGTGTGTATTGTCCATATTCCGCGTAGGATAATGGAGCGAGTGGTCACACTTCACCCAGATGAGCTGGTTGTAGACCTCAAAACTCAGGATGCGAGGACGCGGTTCAGGAGACTGCATGGCATCGATGTTAGTTTGGAGTTGAATGGATGCCCTCCGTTACGTCCGGAGCAAGATGGCGCAGATCATGGCGACATGCATGCGCACGAGCATTGAGTGCTTGCGGTGTCGCATTTTTCACATGTCATCGGTGGACTTTTTTCAGGTTGTGCTACAAGATACCCGTACGAGGACATGGAAGCTCCTCGAAACAGAGATTGATTTCGGCTTTGCTTTCACAGCAGTTCAGCTCGCTCTCACCTACTTTCGCATTTCTTTCTTGTCGCCTGTCATCCGCGGCGCGGTAAAATATAACTGCTTGCGCTCTCTACCCACTTGAAATCTCACTTCAAACCAATTCTCTGCAACTACAACATCCACTCACATAGCGATTGTAAGTATGAACTACACCAACATACCTCCAACCTACCCTCAAATCGAATCCGAACCCCATGAATCAATCGATGCCATCTCGACAATCGATTCATCCAACCTACCCATCATCACCCCCTGCTCCCCACAGCCTCGCGCTCCCAAAGCTCTTCCACCCCCTCACCTGTGGCCAAATCGTCACCATTGACGACCCCGACGGGCGCTGCGCCCGCAACTGCCACCACACCACCGCCATTCCCTCGCCGCGCTATCATTGCGGCTGTGACGATGCTTCTCGCGCCGACCGCAGAGGAGTTGTTGCGTCCTATATTATATATCCTAGGACGCGTGCCGCATGAATTGAAGTGTGGGGATAGGGTTTGGTGGGTGGAGCAGGGGGAGAGGGTGTATGCGAGGTACGGGGGGAGAGGGGTTGAGGTGATGTGAAGGTGAGAGGGGTGAGGGGGATTCACTTCCACCTGCTTGGTGGGGTTGCGTAATTGCAATGGCTTGAGTATTTTTTTTGGGAGGGGTGAGTGAATGGAGTCTTGCCTTAGTACTCACAACGTTTTGATCACTTCGCACTTATAAGTAGAGGTGTTTGATCTGAACCGTGGATTTGTTCTATTCAGAAGTACAGCCCAGCTACCATCACAACTGAGAGCGAACATC
The DNA here is from genome assembly GCA_030558545.1 of Bipolaris gigantea. Classification (NCBI taxonomy): domain Eukaryota; kingdom Fungi; phylum Ascomycota; class Dothideomycetes; order Pleosporales; family Pleosporaceae; genus Bipolaris; species Bipolaris gigantea. Next base: position 52,197 of record JALPSE010000122.1, on the reverse strand, counting down.
AATCCAGACAAAAAGCAACGCCTCGATGACGAGGCAGCAGTCCGCTGCCTCTAGGCGCTCGTCTCAAAATCGGGATGCTTCCGAAATTAGGTCATCGCGAGCAGAGTCACAAGGTTCAAAGGCTGCGGAATTGGAACCGTTGCCGAAGTTGACAATAAAAATCAAGCTCAATCGCAATCTCGACGATAGAGACGAAAAGATGAATCCATTTGCTCCTCCATTGAACGACCAGAGCACAGCCGACAACAATGACATTCCATATTATCCGGTTTCGCATCCGTCAGTGAAGACGCGAACTGGATGGACGGCACATAAGCCGCAGCATGAGGATGTCATACAGGGCAGTGACCATGGCCAGATGACGGGTCTTAGTTCCGAGGGCTCTGGAGGCGACGACATCAAGTTCCAGCCAGACTTTTCGCGTGATTTGCGTAAGTGTATATCCTCGGGAAACCTGTACAAAGCAGCGTTGCTAAACAGCACAGCGAATGCTTTGGGTAACATTCAATATTCAGACGTCTCATCACCACGAAAATATCGGAAAAGGCGAAGTGTGGGGCGTCCACACAGCAAACAGCCCTCGTTTACGTCCCACTTGGATAGGATCAGTGAGGAGGAAGACTGGTGGTCATCATCATCCACAATCCCAGCTCATTCTTCTGTCGAGTATACCAGCTTCCAGCCAAGCCAGGACGTCTACGACATTTTGAACAGCCTCAAAGCCACCACCAAAACCCACGTCGACCTCCCCAGTCTCAGCAACGTCGCCGACCCCGACGCCATCCAACCCTACAGTGCCGAGCTCCTCATCAATCTCTACATAATCTGCTATCACGAAAATCTCTGGAATCTCTGTGACCTAATCACCGACACCTGGATTCGCGCCTTCCATGCACGCCGCAAAAAAGCCTACACAGAACCCGCCTACACCCTCTGGCGCCCCAACAAAGCCCTCGAAAAACGCCAACGCGCCTACTACGAAGCCCGACTGAACGGCACCATTATCCCCTCCGAATTCAACCCCAACCCCCGCAACCTGCACCTCGACCCCACAGACCCCGATCTCGAGCCCAACGTAACAGATCCCCCCATTCACCTCCTCACCTACCTCTACCACCACACTTCCCCAACCTGCGGCGCACGCCTACTCTGGGCCGACGCGCTCGCGCTGGCGGGTGATCAGACCGGGAATGGGATGGAAATGGTGCAGAGGAGGGGAGAGGAGGTGCATCCGGATTTGGTGTGGAATGTTATGCAGAGTGGGCTGAGGATGGTGAGGAGGCGGTTGACGATGAAGTGTGAGGAGAGTACCGAGGGGGCGTGGTGTAGAAGGTATCACGAGCATGGGAGGGAGGGGAGGGAGTGGAGATGTTATAGGGAGGTTGCTGCGGAGGAGGAAGAGGACGAGGAGGAGTGGGAGGAGTAGGGGGGCGCAGAGGTGAAGCGTGTCACTTTGGGACTTTGGAGGATGGTACAGATTGAGATACAGATCCCATCTTCTGGGACTATAGGAAGCCAGGGGGGTTTTTGGAGGGGTATGTAGGTAGGAGAAACTGTTGAGGAGTAGGCAAGTAGCAGGTGACGGATTTTGGATGGGATTGTATAGCACCAGACTAGTCAGCGGCAGCTCGGAAAAGTACATGTCAGACTCTTGTTCTGGAAAGATGGCAGGATTTTCAGTGTGACCCTGTCTGAGAGCACCAAGATGCCTGTTTTGTGCAAGTGGGTTCTATATCTATTGCGGCAGTGGGGAGTTGTGAGTAAGTGGGAATCAGTGCGCACGGAAAAGTATCCGAGCCATAATTTCTGCTTCACCCGAGTGAGTATATAGTCAAAGGCGACAGTGAATGACAGTGAAGCCTAGGATACCCCAAAATTCACAGTACGTGCAAGGTGGTGTTGTACCTTGTTGTCTTGTTTCCTCCTCTAGTACGCCCTCGCAGCTTCCACTTCCACTTCCTCACAGTCCTTACCACCAACCTGAAAGTGGCGAAGCGCCATGCACACAAACCTCTGCTTCCAAGCCCCCCGATGACAACCACATAACAGTCAAAGAGACATGTCGACACGAATTTCTCCGTCCTCGGCGGGTCTGCCGTCCACCGACTTGCCTCCAGTCGAGCTTGATGCCATTTCGCCCCCAGGACCCGCCCAGACACTGATCGCAGCCACCATCCTTCATGTAAAGATGGAGAATTCTTCGACAAACGCGGCCGTGGATTAAGTCCTATCGATCAAGTACAAATGGGGCACCCTCAACATGGGCGCCTTGGAAGATATCCACCTAGTCATGGAAGATGCCCGCGGCTGTCCCCAACTCCGATGGCAAACGCGAACCCCAGTTCCAAACATCTCGATAAGAAGCATATCCGGTAGCCAGGTTCCACCCTGTGGCGTGATAACCGCAGTCGGGCACCCCGCTACGGCCGATGTTACCTGCACAATGCTATTGGGGCCGCATACGTACTGGCGAGTCGCGACCGCAAAAAACCGGGGTCCTGTCGTACACCGAGTACGAACGCCCATAGACAAGATCCGTACGAACTCGATAGGATTGTACTACATATTGAAGTAAAGATTATCTTAAACAAGCAACTGATAATGCGACGTCGGTTTTGCTTGGGAGGAAGCTTCAAAGTTTTGGCGGACACATGATGAGCTTGGTTTTGCACCAAGCTTTGGATTGCAGCTTTTGCCTTCGAGTGAGGGAAGCTCGGCCGAGGCTCTTGCAGTCGCACCGATACGCCAGTGGAGCACTGATTGGCAAGAATCAACGCTGGGCGTGCTTCTTGTTTTATCTCGGCTCATCTGCTACCCTGCATCGAAACCGAGCGCATAGCTTTTCTGAGAAAGGACAAAAGCCGATGGGCTCCGGGGACTTTTTTTTATCACCTTGGTAACCTCACCGAACGGCCCAGCCGGGGCTCTCAATGTTGCCAAGCTTTGTGCCCGCGAGTCAGACATTGCTCTCGCTCCTGTCGGATAGTGGCTTCCGGTCGCTTTGCTAGCTTGCTTGCTCCTTGACAGCCGATGCATGCGGGCCGCCTTCTAACTTGTCAACCCAGAAACGTGGAGAATGACTTACGGCTGGGGCGAGGATCACCACGTCTTGTCAGCGAGCACAACACCCAGCATTACATGAAAAGACCCCATGTAAGTTTATGCAACCAAGACCTATTCAATATTCGAAACCTTGGAGGAGCCAAGCAGCTAGCGCAAGCGAAGGATTTGGAGCCGCATTGCTTGACACCACTCCGCCATAGGCCTTGTCCATGAGCTTAATTTCAAAAGCCGAAGGTCTGCCCAGAAACCCGTTCAAGAGTATTTCTGCCGGAGCAACCAAGCCCGTCACGAGGCATGGTCAGCATGAGCGACCCCACTTTACCCGTCAAGATCAAGGCCATTCTCCACCAGGTGTTTGTCATGATACCATAGGCCATGGCGGCAGTTCCCCGGACGCTATTGATTATTGAAAGTACGCAGTGGCAGCTTCCTGGCTGGGCTGGTTAAAAAGCGTGCGAGGTGGGATCGATTGGCGAATGATGCGGGGTTTCCGACATAGGCGGTGGTGCCGGCAACTGACTCGGTGCTTAGCCCAACTCCAAGCTCCACAAGATGCACCAACAAGGAAGCTTTCTCCACTCAAGCCTCGATGGACTACTGAGCAAGTCTGGGCGTGCGACCTGCAGCACGGCATGCTGTGCGATAGGCCATGGTCTGATCGTTCGGCTGCTTATGACAAGAAGATGTGCGGTCGGCTTGCCTAACAAGGCCAAGTTGCAACGCTCGCAAACGCCGATAACGCGCTTGGCCTATCGTACGTCGGGGAAAGGAATGTTGAGAAGGCCATTCTGTATCCCGCCCGTCGGGCGAGAAAGCGCCACTTGACATTGACTGAACGTGGAGTTACACCGGGGCCGAATTTTCTGGGGTCTATTTGGCATGGCGTGGCATGTTGGCCTGGTAGCCTTGCTCTCGCCGCACGTCGCACCCCACACCACTTTTTTACTACATATAAGAGGCGCGCACATTTCTCTCGAGTTTGAGTCTGCACTGCCTCTCCACATTGCTGGACAGACCCAGGTTTCGCAGCTCTAGAGTAACTGAACCGCCACTTTATACGAGCATCCGCAAAATCCTGCCCAACATGTGGAATCCCTGGCGTGAGAACTTGAAGGACACCCCCAAAGAGAGCCTGAACTGGCGCCTCTGGTATGGTGTCTTTGGTGAGAACCCACCAGTTTGCTCTCACTCGTGTTTTCGCTAATAAGAACGCAGTGTTTGGAATCATGGGTGCTGCCCGTGGTATCGACGAAGGTCTGATTGGCACAACGGCCGAACTCATTCCTTTCCAGAAGAAGTTTGGTCTCGAAGACCACCAAAAGAGCGAGCACGACAAAGCAGAGCTCTTGTCCAACATCACCTCCATGGTGCAGATGGGATCCATTCTAGGAGCCTTGATCGCCTTCTTCATCACTGACAAGATTGGCCGTCTCTGGGCTACACGCCAGCTCTGCCTCATCTGGGTCGTTGGTATCACCATCTTTCTCACTAGCTCCTTGACTGGATCTATCGGCCAGATCTACGTTGGAAGATTTATTGCTGGTGTCGGAATCGGTCAGACGACTGTTGTTGCTCCTACCTACCTTGCCGAGACTGCACCAAGGGCTATCCGCGGTCTCTGTGTCGGTGCCTTCTCCGGCTCCGTGTACATTGGCATCATGCTTGCCTACTTTGCATCCTGGGGCTCGTCCATCCATATCTCGCCCAAGACCGACACCCAGTGGCTAGTCCCCAACAGCATGCACCTCATGTTCGCCAGCATCATTTTCCTCCTCTCTTTGTTTGCCAAGGAGAGTCCTCGTTGGTTGATCAAGGTTGGTCGCCATGAGGATGCTCTGAAGAACTTGTCTATTCTTCGCCAGCTTCCCGAAGACCACCCCTACATCACTTCTGAGATCATGGACATCAACGACCAGCTGAACCGTGAGCGCGAGGCTACCATGGGCACATCCTGGATCGGTCCAGTCCGTGAGCTGTTCAGCAGCAAGGCCAACCTCTACCGTATCCAGCTCTCCATCTTCTCCCAATTGCTCTCTCAGTGGTCTGGTGCCAACAGTATGTACTATCTGTATGCACAGCTCGTTGCAACATTTGCTAACTCTGTAAAGGCATCACCATCTACGCACCTCAATACTTCGGAATGATGGGCAAGACCGGCCAAAGCGAGAAGCTCTTTGCCACTGCCATCTTTGGTGTTGTCAAGTTTGTCAGCTCCATGCTCTGCGCCTTCTTCCTGATTGATTACATTGGCCGAAAGCGCTCTCTGTCTACTGGTATCTCACTGCAACTCGTATCCATGCTGTACATGGCCATCTTCTTGCTCATCGACACCGGCGTCAGCGAGAAGGGCGTTGTACAAAGCGCGAGCCAGAAGCACGCCGCCATGGGCGCAATTGTCATGATCTATTTCTCCGGTTTCGGATGGGCTCTGGGTTGGAACTCGATTCAGTACCTGATCAACTCCGAGATCTACCCTCTCCGTCTCCGTGCGCTTGGTGGTTCCATCGCCATGACATTCCACTTTATCAACCAGTACGGAAACTCCAAGGCCGTGCCCCTCATGTTCATCTCCATGACCCACGGCGGCACTATGCTTTTCTTCTCGTGCGTCACTGCCGTTGGTCTCGTCTGGGTCTGGTTCTTCCTCCCCGAGACCTCTGGCAAGTCGCTCGAGTCGCTCGACGAGATGTTCAATCTGCCCTGGTACCTGATTGGCCGCAAGGGTGCCGAGCTTACGCGCGGCACTGGCGCCATGTCTGAAATCCTTGACCATGTTGGCGAGAAGGCTACCACGGTCGAGATGGACAATGCTGAAATCCAGAACTATCGCGCTGAAGCCAAGGCGTAGGGATGTATCGATTAGAGCAATGTATGTAGATTCTTTTGCCAATGACGGCGTGCAATTAATGAGTATGAAGTCATGAATGTACATGATATGAAGAATGCCGCTTCTCTACTCGACAAATGATTCCGTGCATTGCGGTGACCACAAGATGGCGTGAATGACTTGTGCTTCAATGCAGAAATTGCCTGGAAAAGATTCGCAGTTCCCGCCAATCTGCAAATGTAACTAGATAAAGAATTGCAAAATGCGTGAGGAACAATGCTCGGGAAACCAGAGACTATACCACTCGAGTCTAGTCTACAACGAGCCGGGTAGCATCAATGCTGTGGAGGGGGATCACGTGAGGGCGGCACAGACGGTGCGGTGCGGTACGTGTTGGCATATACATGTGTGTGACATGTATCAAATCCAGCACACATGATGGGCATTAATCTGAGTCTACATGTTTGTGTGTTTGACGAACCACGATACTCTAATACAGGGGCAGATTACGATTTCCACGCGTACGACTGCTCCGTGCATCTGCACGGGATGCACAAACGCTGTGTCCCATGGATCAGGACTGTTGCCAAACACGGTGCCGACTGCTTGGAATGGAACACTAGCGAAGTTTGCGCAGCTCTTTCTGATTGCAAGGACTTGGGGTCACTTACCATCTGGGACGGGTGCAGCAGTAGCTGCGCTGGTGTAGGCGAGTATGGCAATAGCTTTGGTGAGGGTAAACATGGTGAGGGCGACTAGCTACCTATTGAGAAAACGATGGTCGTGTGCAGTGGATGCAATCAGAATTGAGAGTGAGATGACTTTCGTAAACGGCATCTCAAATGCGAAGCTAAATCGTCCTATTACATGACGCATCGCTGACGATGTTACTTTGGAGTGACATTTCTGCTTGTGAGGCCTGGGCTGGGTATTCAAAGGTTGATCCCAGTTTTTCAGAGCGCTGAATGATCATAGAGAGGAGTACTCTGATCGCGGCGGTTGTTTTAGTGGTCGGAGAGCAGCCCGCCAGTTTTCAACTTCGCGGTCAGTTTGTCACTGTCAAACTGACAGCAGTAGGCTTTGTTCGGGAAGTTTTGCTGCTGGAAATGCGGGATGTGCCTGCGTAAAACAAGTCCAGGCCAGTATCATCATATCTCATCCGTCCAGCAGATGAACAACTAGGTAGTCTCGGAAGTTGCAAGCGAATGACCAATGGCAGGGTCATACAAGACCGCGCACGCGGTAGCTGCCGAGGCCATCCGCTGACCAGCAGGAACCTTACGCTTAGCAGTAGGCACCATACGCCTACGGTGTCAACAATTCCCATTATGGTCTAGCCATATGTAAGTGCGGAAGGAATCAACATGAGCCAGAAGGTATATAGCTGGCAAGATCTGCTGCTGGTGGCATCGCTTCTTACTTTCAGTGGTCTCGTTTTGTACACGCCGTTTGACAGGAAACACGACAACATGTGGTTTTCATGGGTAACATTCCTCTTATTCCAGTGGAAAGAATTGTCGATGAGCTAACAAATGACAGACTTCCGCGAGCATACTGCTCTTTGCACGTATAGTACCCCAGAGCTCTCGAGAATGTCTAGTATAGCTAACAACTTCAAGAAAATGTATTGGCATCGGGGTCTGACATCCGCCTCAACCACATCCAAGTCATCGGCACGCACAATTCGTACCACCGCGAGCTATTTCTAGCCGAGCGCAAACCCCTTGAAACGATAGCGAACGCTACAGGGCTGATATCTGAGGCCTCAAACTTATCCTACTCCCATGCCGAGCTGCCCAACCAGCTAGAATATCAATCTGTCCGTTCCCTGGAATTTGACTTGCATTCAGACGAAAAGGGCGGTCTTTACTATCGTAACTTGACCCGGAACCCCGCGAATTCCACCAAGACGACATCTGACGTCGAGTTCCTCCGAAAACCGGGGATCAAAGTCTTCCACATGATGGGTATCGACCCGAAATCCGTTTGCCACACCTTCATCGAGTGTCTCCAGCAGATCAAAACCTGGTCAGATAATCATCCCTATCATGTCCCTATCACCATCGACCTAGAACTCGGAGATGAAGCCAAAATCTGCAAGTATGTTTCTATCCTCCCGGAAATCAATAAGTACCGGACCTTGGTTTGCCCGAACGTCATTGAGAACTGGACCTTACCACGCATCCTCAACGTCGAAGCCGAAATTCTCTCCGTTTTCCCGCTTAAGCAACTCATCCGCCCAGACGATGTGCGCATACCAACCCTTACTCTCGAACAATCCATCTTAACGCACGGTTGGCCCAGTCTAGACTCTGTCCGCGGCCGCATCCTGTTCTTCTTCGACAATCAATCCAACTTGTCTGATCACAATTCTCCAGGCGTACTCTACACCGCGGGTGCACCCAGCCTCGAGAATCGTATCGTGTTCACGAACGCGTGTGAAGGCTCACCTGACGCCGCGTTCATGAGGCGTAACGAACCGCAAGGTGAGGGAAATAGAACAGAAATCCAGCGTCTGGTGCGCAAAGGCTACCTCGTGCGTACGCGCGCTGATGAACCACTTGTTACGGTGCTGAGCCACGATATTGAGAGGAGAGAGGCTGCGTTGGCGAGCGGCGCCCAGATCGTGAGCACGGATTTCCCTGCTTGGGGCATGAGTTCCAGATGGGGATGGGATTATGTGGTGAGACTGCCTGGGGGGAGATCCGCCAGGTGTAATCCGTTGATTGCGCCGAGTTCGTGCAGGGATGAGGAATTGGAGTTTGGCAGGAAGGACAGGAGATATAGGGGCAGTGGAAAAGCATGAGGAGAGTGAGAATGGTAAAAGAAAGACGAAGCGAGTGGTACAGGGGGTGTTGATGTGTATTGTTCCCCATGGCTTGGCTGGGCTGGGGTTTCCCTGCTTTGCCTCCACACTGTCAGGAAATCCTTTCTTGGCATATCCTATTCTCATATCCTTTGCTCCTTCTTAGACGACTTCAATCCTTCTTTCAATCCGTTTACTTCCAAGCTTCTCCTATCGTACAAAGATAACTCCTGGGTTCTCTCTCTATGTCTCTTTCCCTGGATGACATGCAAACATAAACTGGCTGGTGTGGTCTCTCTACCGATGATGCAGTTAAGGGGGTTCAAAAAAGTACAATAGGAAGGTAGTTGCGATTTTGAAGGCCTGTTGCTGATGTTGATATGCTAAAAGACTTGAGCACACCTTTTCTTAAGAGTGTGGTAATTGCACCCCCCAGCAGCTCTTACACGAAACAACTGTGGCCCAAGTATCTGAGATTTGACACATGGCCAGATATGTGCTAGAACGTCAACAACCTCGTCTTCTCGCCAGTCACTGTCATCACAGTCTGGCATGGATTCCTTGCAGCTGCCCTCACCACTGCTTCTGTACTTGTAGGCCGCCATAGCGAAGTACACATCTCCTAAAGTAGTAGCTGCTACTTCTACCTTACCACCATGTCTCCATCCCGCACGCGCGTAATGACGGAATCAAGCGTCGAAGCCGCAAAGCACGTAGCCGGCCAGCAAGCAGTGGCCGACTCCCCCTCCGTCAATGCCGAAGTATGAGACATTAGCAGCGGCATGATAATCGTCTGCGTCGTCAAAGCTATCAAAGCGCACTCTATCAATCCTAAAATTCACTTTTTACCTACAGGCTACTGAAGGCGACCAAGGGTCTGATTGCTGTGCTAGAGGTGGGAATCCTCTCTAGTCTGAACGGACGGGATGCGCAGGCGCTTCAGGAGAAGGAAGGCGCCAAGGCAGCGGTCAGCGATGAACAGATGCCCGTTTGCTGTGCACTTGGACATCCAGGATGGCAATGTGGTGGTCAGAACCGCGGACGGTGAGCACTAGGCGGGTCCCGCTGATGAGTTTCGTACCCCATGTCCTGAATGGAGCATCACCTCATGTGAAGGCTGCATTGTTGACGTGAGTTCGTGAAGATACTGTACGTATGCTAGCACAGACGTAAGGCCCGTTGATAAGCAGTAAATACTTCTTTTTTTTCCAGCTATGAGTATCATAACTAACCCTCGACCAACTACTCGAAGACAAATTCCAAGAGTCAATGCTCGCAATACAAGTTGCAGAAAGGTAGTCTCCACACTAAGAAACAACAACAACAACAACAACAACAACACATCCAGCATCTAGCGGCGAGCTCTAGCGGCGCGCGCGACGGCGGCGCACAACGTGCTCAGCCGCGCGGTTGGCGGCAGTCACATATTCCACCACGGTCTCGACCTCAGTAATGTCGGCGCAGTCAGCGCCCTCCTCGGATGAAGGAGCCTCAGGAGCAGGTGCAGGTGCAGGTGCGGCGTCGTAGGAAGGTGCTCCTTGGGTGGGTGTAGCCTTAGGCGCTTCAGTATCGGCCCCGGACTCAGGCTTCTGCCCAACAGGCACAGCGTTGGTCACCTTAGTGGCGGCAGCAGAAGCCTTCTTGGGGGTTGTGTCGACGTTGGACGAGCCGATGCCACCCGAGAGCACGGCGCCGACATTGATCTTCTTCTTCTCCTGCATAAGAACCTTGTTCTTGTTGGGCGGACCCTTGAATCTGCCCGCTGTACATGCGTCGTCGATGTCCTGACACTTGGCCTGCCAGAGCCTGCAGCCTGCGTTTCCGGTGCAAGGGGCAGTGTCGAAGCACTTCTCGGCCTGCTGCCAGCACTGCTTGCCCGAGGCCCAACAGCCATTCTTGTCGCTATAGTCGTCAACTTCAACACCGCACCAGTTTGCGTTCTCGACGAGGCAGCCAGCGGGCTTCTGGCCCTCGGTTTGGGTAGGTTGGCCCGACTTGCCGGTGTGAGCGGACTTGGCGGTTAGCTTTGCGAGCTTCGGACCGGGAAGCTCGTAGGTCGACTTGTCATTGCTGTAGATGTCGAAGCTGGTGCTGGGCTGGCCGTAGTCGACGTGTCCGGGGATGGAGACGGTGGACTCAGGGACGAGGCTGCCGTCGCTTTTGAGGAAGATCTGGGCACAGCTAGTGTAGAACTGAGGGTCCCCTACTTTAGCTCTGTGGAGAGCGAGGAGCTCAGGACGGGCGAGGTAGTAACCACCCTCAAGACCAGCAGGAAGTTTCACGTTGAGGAGACCGTTGTTGTCGATGACCTTTTCGGAGCACCAGCTGTCGCTGGAGGAGTCGTAGCCGTGTTCAAAAATCTTGAACCAGCCATCACCAGCACCTGCGGATGTTGTTAGCATGAATATCGTGAACGAGTGAGTAAACCAGACTAACCTTTGTCCTTGATGGCGGAAGTAACCTTCTTAAGGTAGACAGCACAAGGACCCTTGTGGCCGCGGTCAAGGCGCCCCTCAGAGGGATCTCTAGGCGAGGCACGGATTTCGAATGTGAGGGTTGCACCGTCCGGGACCGACTGTACACGAGAGACACCCTTCGTTCCGCCGACGTCTAAGTCGTTGGTCAGTAATACGTTGTAATCGAATCGGAAGAAGGGACGTACTGCAAGCCATGTCGTCACTTCCGAGGCTTTTAATGGGATACATGGAATGTGGTGAGTCGTTGCTCATGCGCATAGCAACTCCATCGCCCTAATTCCATCAGTTGAAGTACGGCGTAAGACTCTCATTCACGAACCTGAGGAACTCCGTTGACATAGATGTCACTGAAGACAGTGTGAGCCAAGGCTACTGGTGCAGAGGCCAGAGCTGCGAGGAGTGCAGATTGAGTCTTCATTTTTTTATATGTGAAAGCTGGGTTGAGATCAAGCTTGCGATTGCGGTAGTATGTTACAAGAAGAGACTGGGTCACTAGGACGTCAAGAAGAGAAAAGAGTGGATGTCGACTGGCGACGGTAATGAGTGAAAGTGGCAGGAAGGTGCCGAGGTGAAGGGGAGTGTGGAGGCAGGACCTGATCGGGCTTTTGATATCAGGCTGCGGATTCCCTGCGCCGATTCTGCAGCCCAGAATCATGGTGGCTAGCCAGCCGCACCATCGCCCCATCCTCGCGACAAATGTCCAAATTACCACAGGTTGTGCTGGAATTGCAGTAGACTTGTTGGCAAGTTCAGGCTTGAAACAGTATGGCCAATCATAGGGGGCACTAGGATCTTGTGTTAAACGCAAACACACAAACGGGCAGCTTTAACGAACCGCTAGAGAGAAATCTGGCGTGGTCAGCCGCAGCCCGTCGCCTCCTCGAACACGCTAATTCAGTTACCGCCCTTTATTAAACTGTTTGTCATGTTTGACTATAGTCCTCCGAACGCCGACCTGCTATCAGCCAGCTATCAGCCAGCCACCAGCAGTAGATCATGCTGCACAACGCCAAAAGCGGGTTCTCGACATGAAATATGAATAATAGGTTTGTATTGTCTACATACGTCGTCTCTGAAGTGCAGGAGACTCTGTAAAGAGAAATACCAAGAAAGCTTCGTCAGCACCAAAACTTAGGAACTCATTGCTGCTTGCTTAGATTTCAAAAGGAACGTGTTGAAATACTGAAATTGTGTTCAATCTTTTTGGGTGTTACTTTTATTTTTGGGGAGGGAGAGGTTTGAACTCTCGACCTTGCGGATTCCTTGGCATCGTGGTAAAAGAATTCTGGTATCCAAAGAAAACCCACTGCGCCACTCCTCCCGACACGAACTATAACCACGGTGGCAAGTGCTTCTGCTTGTTATAAGCGCCCGTGTAATCGAACATTCAACAATCATTCAAGGGCAGGCGAGCCCACAGCGAGTTAGCTCAGTACTCGCGCTTGATGTGTTCTTTGCGTACGCCCTGAATATTGCTGAGAACCGTGCACTACATAACGAAGATGAAAGAGTAGAAGTAATCCTCCATATCTAAAAATACGATGGAGCACAAGTGATTGTAAGTGAGCAAGAGATGCTGCTAAGAGGATCGACTATTTTATCCTAAACGCACCTGTCGTTAACATTGTGCTATTATTACAAGAATTTATGGATCGAAAGAGCTCGTAGAGCTGCTCGAGGTAGATTTGCTCGAAGTGATAGAACTGCTCACAACAGACGACACAATTGTTTTCGGGGCTTTGCTTGCATCTGTGGAAGTGTTTGATGCTGCAGTGCTGCTCGAGCCTGTGGTACTGCTAGGCTTGGTTGAGCTACTGATAACGGCAGCAGCAGCAACGAGTTGGCTCGACGAGCTGCTTGTTCCTGCGAGACTAGCCGACGAAACGGTGTCAGAGCTGCTCACGGAGCTGCCGACAGATGTTCCGAGGCCTGCATCAGTTGTTGCACTACGAAGGGAAGCCTCGAATGCACTACTGGAAAGCAAGGCAGAAAGTAGAGAATTGAATGCGGAACTGCCAGAGGTTAGTGTAGTTCATTTGCTGGTAGACAAGACAGTGAGACTGACAAATGGTATTGAGCTGCTAGAGGGATTGTGTGAGCTCTAGGAAGAACTCGGGGAGTTCGATGTAGAACTGAGTGTGCTGGAGGCCGTAGAAGAACCCTCCACAGACTTTGTGGTACTGCTACTTAATAATACCATCGGGGAGGAGCTCTGTGTACTATTTGTCGGAGATACTGAGTTGGAAGAAGCTACGCTTGTGCAGTTACCAAAGTCCGACTGACAACCCAGTGAAGACGCACAGTAGCTGTCTGTAGTACCGCAGTTGCCGTACTTGCTACAGCATAGACCGGGTTTACATACCCAGCCGTTGTTATTGCCTTTACCAACCTCTCCACAGGTTCCGTCTGGGGAAACGCTTCCACGTGTGGGAGCGGCATCATCACACGTTCCGAAAGCGCTCTGACATACCGACGGCGCACAGTAGTCTGAAGTCATACCACAGTTCCCGAACCTGCTACAGCACTGGCCGGTTTTACATACCCAGCCATTGTTGTTGCCTTTGCCAACGTCTCCGCAGGTTCTGTCTGGTGAAATGCTTCCACGTACGGGAGCGACATCATGACACGTTCCGAAAGCGCTCTGACATACCGACGGCGCACAGTAGTCTGAAGCTATACCACAGTTGCCGTACTTGCTACAGCACTGGCCGGGCTTACAGACGTAGCCTTTGTTGTTGCCTTTGCCAACGTCTCCGCAGGTTCTGTCTGGTGAAACGCTTCCACGTTCGAGGGGTGTTGCAACAGCTGTTGCAGATACAGTGCGGGAGGGCAGCCCAGTCTTGGTATTGATATTCGAGGCTTCGTCGAGGTATGTGCTTGTTGGTGCAGCATCACACAATCCGAAAGCGGGCTGGCATACGGTTGGGGCGCAATAGTTGGCACCACTACCACAGTGTCCATACCTGCTGCAGCACCTGCCACCATTTGGAGGGCACGTCCACCCGAGATTTTTGCCAGCGTTGATGTTGCCACATAGTCCGTTGAGGGAGTAAACTACAGTTGGTTCTGGCTCGGTGGGTGTCTGCATAACTTAGGTGGCGGCTTCATAGGGGTGAAGGAAACTCTAACTTACAGTGTCATTGGATCGCACTTGACGATACATCTGCGTATCCTGTAGGCACTCCGCTACCGTGACAGCTGGAAGTCGTTAGTCTTTGCGATATTTCAATCGAGTGGATTTGACCCTTACTTTTGAGACCCCTAGCTTGGATTGTCTGGATCATGAAGTTAATGAGTACTTCGCGGGTCCACTCTTCCTGCTCGTGCGCTTCTATGATGGTACGGCCAAGGTCAAGACCATCGGTAAATAGTTTTTTTGCAGTCTCGATCCCAGCTTCCGACTGATGCTGCCAATCCTTGGTATTCAGGTCGCCAATGATGACATGGTACTGAAGTTCTTTGAGTGCTTGTAGCGCGACCGCATTGACTGATAAGAACGGAGGTCGCATGTAATAAGGAAAATACCCGAGGATGTTGACCAAGGCCTCCTCTAACAGAATCATTTCTTGTTTTACTTCATCAGCAGTCAAAGTAGAGAGATTCTTGTGACTCCATCTAATGCGCCTAGTCAGCGTGGAAGCTACCATACACACAAAGACTACTTACGTGTGTGATCCAATCTGGTGTCCCATGTCGACTATCCTCAGTAAAGTGGAGTTATAGTCGTAGATATTCCCTTTATTGGCCCCATTAATGAACCAGGTCGCTTTAATGCCCGCAGCTTCCATACTAGGACTATAGTTAGCAGGTTCCATGCAGGGTAACAGTCACTAGAAGACCACCCACCGGTCGAGGATTTCCTCTGAATAGATCCATGGACCATCGTCAAAACCTGGGGCAATCACCCCAGGCAAAGTGCATGAGTATATCTGCAAACCAAACGGAACAGCCGATGCAAAGGGAAGCACTGCTACAAGTGCACTCAAGGCGCGAGCCATGTTGCCGAATGTGAACCCCATACTCGCTATAATCTGCGTGAAGTCGTGCAGGTCTGGGGTTGTAGTCTAGATGCAATGGTAGCAGGACGGTAGCACAACAAAGATTGTGTTGTGGAAATTTGACAGCGTAACGGACCGCACTTAAATGAAAGCATGCATGAAAAAGTTCCACATACACTTCCGAGGGTTTCCAAGAAACTTGTGTAAAGCTGTAAACTCTACGGCGGTGATGAGGTCTCGATTCACCGGATGAGAGCGCCACGTATATGGTCTGGTCTGCAATCTCCACCTTTTCAGTTGAACGCTGGCGATAGCGAGACTGGACGGGGAATTCTAGATTGTTCAAGGCTATCGACGTGGCTGAAAGGCCTACTCGCTAGATGCAATTTGGACCTCGACTCGTTTGCAACGGCGCCACGCCACTAAGTATCTTGTTCATGGTACCAAGGAGCCCGTTTCTCCTCCTGCCTAAGCGATCACCTCCGAGGAACACTAAAACCACTCGCCAAGTTTAGCCTGCTATAGCGCTACAACAACAGCAGCAACGACATATTGTATTATTCTAGTTATGCATGACTGTAGCACACAGGGTGCTTGGTCAGGGGGACTCCTCTAATAAGATATTGATATTATTGCGATGTCGTTGTAGCCTGTGCAGTAGGGTACTCGGCATGCGTGGAGCATAGATATTTGCTTAAAAAGACGCGCTCCTGCGTAGTTATGGAATGAATAACAGTTGTTCAGTTGACCCTCGCTTGTGCAACAGTTTGCTGCAAGACTAGAACAAAAAGTCAGCTTACTATTAAGCGCTGACTCAAAGTAAATACACCTCGCGGCTTGCAGGTGGAGAGCTGAGCAGATGCTTGGCGTGGCGCCACCAAGTCATGCTTGGCGAGCTTAGACGCGATGTGTGCCTGAGCCCCTTTTTGTAAGACTTGGCACTGCGCCACCTTGCCATGCTTTTTGTGAGGCTTGGCGTGGCGCCGCCCTCTGATGCTTGGCAAACTAAGGGGCGATCTATACCTAAGCGAATCCTTTCGCGTGGCTTGGCGCTCCGCTGATTCGTACTAGCATGTCGATTCGCGTTTTCGAGATCAGTCCTGAACTGAAGTGATCGAAACCAGCACGTGGCGTAGGCAGTTGTTCAGTTCCTCCTAGGAGGTGCCGTTGTGCAATCAGGAACCGGCGGTCACCACGCCAGCGAAGATGTCTCTCACCAAATCTGTGTACGTAACAAACTCATGTCCTTTTTTACTCAGCTGTGTCTGTAAAGGGTATTCACATAATACTAGAACTCTAAACCAACAGTATCAACAGTAACGTGCCCGATCCTCTAGCTGGCCTTGGCAATCGTTCGGAGGTTCAGGTTATGAGCTGAACCAGCCTCCGACAGCAATACCATGGACTCCGAGTTCGGTAGGCTTGCAGAGTATGCAGAAGATGGCGCTCTAAGATTATCAAACACGCCAGCCATAGCACTGTCGACTGATGGGCCTTACAGGCGACGGCAGAAAGGTCTATCAGCAAAGATCAAAGCTTTGGCCATTCTAACCTAATCGCAGTCTCACTGGGTCTAAACCTGCAGCAAGACTCGACGTGGCTGGAACTCTGGAGCTGAAATATCACAACACAAACATCCCTCGAGTATAAAGACATCGGTCAAAGTCGACCATAAAGGCATCACCAAGCAACCACTTCCACTCACTACTACCATCTCTGATTACAACAACCTTCCAATCCTTGACTCGGTGTCTCGGTAACTTTTTCAATCGTTTACTTTATCATCAACTGTTGTTATTCGCCTCACTCGCTACAATGGCCGTTACTTTCACCGACAGCATGTTCGCCAATAAGTCTTTCTCTATAGACAAAAAGCCTGAGGTCACCGTTACCACCGTGTGTCTTCCACTCACTCCTCCCGCTGAAGAATTCCCTCACTCGCCAGAATGGACGATCAAGGAGCCTGCCGAGACTGCCAGCCAACAGGGGGTCGAGCCGACAAAACCTGAATCCATCGTTGCCGTCATCGGTGTTGGCTACGTTGGTACTCATCTAGTAGAGGCATTCGCTGGCCACTACAACGTTATTGCATTCGACCTCAGCGAGCAAAGACTCGCCAAGGTGGCGCAGCAACTTACTGGTCTCCCAATCCAGTTCACTTCCAACGCAAAGGACATCAGCGAAGCTAGCCATGTCCTTATTTCAGTCCCCACAATCCTTAAGGATGACAAGAGCATCGACACAACATATCTGCGCAGTGCGATCGCTACTGTGGAGAAGTACGTCAAGCCTGGTTCCACTGTCGTTGTTGAGAGCTCAGTCGCGGTTGGCATGACCCGCGAGCTTGTCGGCCCCCTGATGGCATCTCGCAATCTTAAGGTTGGCATGTCTCCTGAGGTAAGTCAGCCATTGTGTTCCACTCCCAATTCTCCAGCATGTTTATTAACAGTTAATAGCGCGTTGATCCCGGTCGCACATTCCCTGCCTTCGAGGATATCCCTAAGATTGTCTCTGGCCTTAATGAAGCATCCCTGGAATCCATATCCACCCTCTACGGCCGCGTGTTTAACCAGCTTCTTCCTGTCTCTTCCCCAGAGGTTGCTGAGATGACCAAGCTCTACGAGAACTGCCAACGGATGGTCTGCGCCGCTTACGCCAACGAGATGGCAGATGCATGCGCCAACATTGGCATTAACGCCTTTGAGGTCAGCAATGCAGCTGCATCTAAGCCATTTGGCTACCTCCCCTTCCGCCCAGGACCTGGTATTGGTGGCCACTGCATCCCAGTGAACCCCTTCTACCTACTGTCCAACTGCTCTATGCCTCTTCTTGAGCACGCCACCACTATGTCGTGGTCGCGCCCCGCAGACGTTGCGACCCGCTTTGTCCAGTCTCTCGTTCACGACAAGTCATCCTCGGAACAGGCAGCCGTTGATCCCAGTCAGCTTCGCCTCCTTGTTGTCGGCGTTGGCTTTAAGCGCGGTCAGGACGTTATGAGCAACTCGCCTGGCGCGGCCATCATCCGCACATTGAAGAGTCGTTTTGGAAGCTACGTTGAGTTTGCCGATCCCCTGGTCGGAACTGACATCTACAATGCTGTTCCCAAGATGGACACTACAACAAACTGGAACGCTGAGCACCTCAAAACATATGACGGTATCCTCGTCTCGGTCAACCAGGAGGGTCTAGATATGGGTGTCCTTGAGCAGCTTCGCGGTGTCAAGGTCGAGGACTTCACTGGCACTCTGATCAACCCTGCCTACAGCATGGGATCGCCATCTGGGTTGTCAAAGGGTTTGTAGTCAATTTTTCGCAACGCATTTTCGCATGGATACCTTCTTCAAAATTCTCTAGACTTTATTGAGCAGGGCATGCTCGGGCGTTTTACGATAGCTTCAAGTAATAATGTGATTCTCCTTTCAAAAAATTACAACTTCGACATCGTACAACAAGTTTTCAGCCTTCCCATCTTGCATTCAACCGCCTCTGCCAAACTCAGGGGGCATCTTCGCACACCTCAGGTTCAATCTCTTCATGGATTATGCATCCAATCACCCCACAATTACGTTGATGTTACCTCGGGTGCCAAGAAAAAGCCGCGCTCACAAAGGAGACCCTTCTCTGCTGCTAATAATGGAAGGCACCTACAACAAAAACGAGGATTTTGAGCAGGCAGAACAACAAAGAAGAAGCAGCTCTGTAGTATTTGGGCTGTAAGGCAGCAGAGACAGCTCAGCTGCAGATGCTGTCAACTGTGCCTGAGTTGATTCCTCTCAGCCCAGAGACACGAGAGGCAGATTTGCCAACAGAGGGAGACTTTAGAGTGACTATACAGGTATGAGTATAGACATCAGTATTAGGAGCTATGTTGATGGAGAGAGATGGCCAGCTTCAAAGATTTTCAAGCTGAGAGCATTTGGTGGCTTGGCAGTGGCTTGGTGGCGTTACTTCATAGACATGACTTGGCGCTAGAGCCAACGGTGAAGATGACCTACGAGTACATAGAGACAAAAATATGGGTCTGTTGTAGTCGCTCGCTTAAGTGATCCAACTGGTGAGACCATTCATGGCCCGTTTTGGCAGTGCGCCGCAAGCTTCAAAGACTCGTGCTCGGCCCTGCTCCTTGGCCCCACAAAACGCCCAGCCTGCATCAGAGCGCTCACCGCGTGTGGCGACCAAGCACTAGAACTCAAGCCAATCGTCAAATCAAACTAACTGTAAAAGTGCGCTTCGTTGACAACCTGCGAGTTTTGCGGTAAAACAGTAGATGCAAGGTTAGGGAGGTGCCAAGCTGCCGGCGCTTAATTAACCGAGTGGCCGGTGTCTATCATGTCGGTCAGTCTTTTTTTCCTTAGCTTATCTTTCTTGGCATACTTAGGGCAAACGTTACACTCGGTACGTGACTCGTATGTGCATCACATATCGGGGACTTTGAACTGGCTTACAATCCGTGTTGTTGGGCTACGACTTCGGACACTGGCGAATCATTTCCTAACGATACAGCAAATCCGAATTGTCTACCATGATACCGGATATTTTTTTTTTGAAACAGCGAGATGTAGCAACATAGTAGGATTATCATCGCGAGACGTATCCAAGCAATGGTGGCGAATAGCGTTTGAAAAAAAACAGAGGCATCGTGTCCGGCTGCATATCGGTGAATCTTCGCTGGACCGTGTCCAGGAACCTCGAGGCTCAATCTTGGAATCTGACTTACACAAAATTAACAACAGGTCAATCAAGTCGTCTCTCACAAGCTCCAGAATTATTTTCCTCCAGAGCTGCCGCCGCCAGAAAAGTCATTAGCCCGCAAGACCAGATTCGAAGTACTTCCTGGTATAGCGGATCCATAGTGGTTGACTAACAATATCAACTTTCCCGGAGCAATACCGCTGCTAAGGCGAGAATGTTCTAATATCGAATGTGAGCTGCATTCAGCACCCTCTAAACAAGGCCTCATCTATTATGGATAGCGACCGAACGTATGGTATTAGGCTCTTTGAATGACGTGTATTGAATTCCATAACCATTTCCGAACATTGCTACTTGTGTCTGTGAGCATGACGCTCGCAGGTGCGAACGCTCGATCTTCAGAACCTCTGCCAATCCTCAACGCGTAATAACTCAACACCAATGACTGTAATTCAAGCTGTGACTTCGCACATAAATTCACTGGAATCCAGGGAACTGTTTACATGTAAAAAGATTCACTGCTCAACATGGTGGTGACCGGTCTACGTTGTCGCGAAGGCAAAAGCAGGTTCCGGCCTCGTAGGAAACCAAGATCTCCATGCATCGCCAAATCAACTCATAATAAAACGCTGAGCTCGTTGAGTAGGACAAGGGCTCACTGAACCTTTCTTACTACCTATAATAGAGACGATACATAATTTCATTTTAGTTGTTGCGCAAGAGACTCTCCCTGAAAGCTGCGTTACCCACTTTCTACACCGTCACCAGGGATGCCAGTATGATGTTGATCTAGAGAATCAGTACAACACAAACAAGAAAAGTCTCATGATCAGCGTGATTGATGGGTCAACGGAACGGTTCTTGAACAAGCGTCAGTATGAGAAGAAGGTCACGCAGTCACTGTGAGCCGGTAACTGACAGTGGGTGACAGTTTTGGCTTGTGTGTGGCCTTATGGAAGCGCGTTACCGCCTGGCATCATACCTGAGGTAACTGACTACGTCAAACAATCGAGCTGAGTGAACGATGTTAACCCACAATACTACGCAATGTAATCCACAGTAAGCCCTGGGGCTCACCAGCCCGCATACCCCATTGAGAGCTTTAGATAGGACGTTAAATCTGAGCATATACACATTATACTTCATCGTGTCATCCACAGATTTGATCGACTACGACGTTAGCCTGGCCTGGCTTGATCAGATATTTGACCGCTATGCCAAGCAAGAATTATGTGTACAGTATCGGCTCTTGATCCTCAATGGCCACGGTTCCCAGATAACGATTGATCTCATTGAGCATATAATATGATTACAAACTACTGAATCACAAATGCTTCTGATAATAGTGATTATAGGTAGCTCTACAGCCTCAACTTTGCAAGCTCGTTAGGGCGAAAAATCGGGCGTTATTACACGACTCGGGTCGTCATAGGCACGGACAAGGTATGAAGATCAACTTACCTAATAGCAAATTTACAAGCAACGTTAACTTGCAACAACCTCTCGGATTTACCGAGGACTAGAATTGCTCGTCACCGCAAGGCGGGCCTGATGTTCAGTGGCGCTATCGGCCATTGTTTCAAGGTATTGCCAAGCCCGCCACTTCATAGGAGGTGGCCACGTAGTAGCGGAGCTGAAAGCGCGGATCCAAAATTGGTTAGTAGACTTGGTGCCTCCAGCGCAACACAATATTCTCCGTCACAGAGTTGCTGAACTGCACTTCACCGGTCTACCGATACACTGCATGTTAACCCCACGACCTAATGATGGAGAGGTGCGAACTGCGACCTACAATCTGGGTGCCCATCGATGCTTTAATTACTGGGAACCATTAACAATTCAGATTTCTAGGAAAATGGCGAAGGTTTTGAGGTAGTATGTATATACACATCACTGCTCAATACAATGTTAGGAGCGACTGTCTGTTTCCATGTTAACAGGTTATGAGCCTAGGTTAGCGCAGCGAAAGCAGCGGCCGAATGAGGCGGGACGTTTGAAACACACTTGTGCCTGGATTCCCTTAATTTTAAGGGCCTGTTCGGTTGCGCGGTTGCGTTTTGCGTTTTGCGTTTTGCGTTTTTATTACTGGATTTGGGCTGCGCTTAACCGAACACGGGATCGTCTCCAGCAGCCTAGACTAAATTTAGTAATAAAAAACGCAAAACGCAAAACGCAACCGCGCAACCGCGCAACCGAACAGGCCCTAAATTGTGCCGAGGTGAAGCTTAACGATGCTAGGGCTGAAAGCTAGCCGAGAGCCAAGAGCCAGACCTAGGGCCGAGAGCTAGAAGGCAGAGAAGAGAGCTAAAGCAAGCCAATCACGTTGGTCAATTCTCTGTATTGATCACTGGGCTGTTGAACCTGTATATATTGTACTGCTTAATATAGTGTTAGGAGCGATCATCTCTTTGCAAGTTAACATACAGTACGAGAGCAATTGTCACACTCTTCAAAGTGGCTACTTAGCTGAGCTACATTTACAGTTTAATCATTCGGCAAGCCACGAAAGCCTAATTAAAGCCTTTGGCGTGTGACGTCCCCGATCGTCACACTGCTCATGGCTGATAATCGATAATGTTCTGGACTTGATGCACAGACAGTTACTACGCACGTGTTGAGTAGAGTGGATGTGGCCAGTAGTCTGTATCTAACTGATTCAGGGTAGTGAGAAGTAGTGCAGAAACAGAAGGCTTAGATGGCTTGGAAGCCACAAGCTCAGTTGCCAAGGTAGGCCATCTGTGAAGCTATCATGGCTTGGCTGGAACTAAGTCTCCGGAGTTCAGGTCGCCTCCACGTATCGCCAAGCCTGGTTGTGGTTTCCGCCCCCAAAGAGCAGAAGCTTATGGGGTAGCCGGCGACAGGCTACGGCTAGACCACGCATGGGTGCTGCTCCACGGCTGATTCGTATCATTGTGGCATGCATGCGGCTGTAGTGGCGTTGCCTATCTTGGACAGCGGGCCTCCCCAAGTTAGACATGGCTCTTTTCAAGGCACTAGCACTGATGACCTTTGTAGTAAAAGGGTGCAGCTTTTGACAATCCAAAAGTATCGTCGGATCCCCTCTTTCTTCCGTCAATAAGACCTTCTGTGTGATAGAGGCCTGAAACAATTAGATCATGAAGAGTCCGTCATAGTTTCAAAGGGCAGCCTACAGTCTTGTTGGTATTCTCAATTACACTTAATTTTTTGTTCAACTAGTATCTGTGAATGTAGAGGTATGAGACACTCAACAGCATCAACAATATAGAAATACTGATGAACCATTCAGAAAACAATTCGCATCACTGTCGTTACCCACCATACGCCCCTGGACACAGATATCAAAGAATTGCGCTCATATTGCCCGATACAAAGGGCCACCATCTTTTCTAAGCTTTTCTTCTTCTTTATAAACGCATTTTTCAAATAGACAAGATGTCTACCGATCCCTGTCCGGACAAGATCTCTCCTAATCCTTTTGCCGATCCGTCTTCGAATCCTTTTGCCGATCCGCCTTCCAATCCTTTTGCCGACTCGCAGGACAGATATACGACATGGAACACAACACAAACTACGCTCAACGAGAAAAGATATGATGATCAGCGACCCATGTCCACGAGTACTGTAACGAGTGGATATGCTTCGACGTTCGCTACCAAGATCGGTCGTCCCGACTCGCAACCCCCAAAAATACACACCAATCACAACTCTACATACAGTTGCGATACCAGATTCGCTAAATCGTCACTGTACCACAATGAAAAGAGCTTCGTTCAGGACTGGCCAGAACTTCCAGAAATCAAAGATCCCGCAAGACATCTGACAAAGTGGGAGTTGGGTTTCCAAAGATTTTTTTTCGCATTCACCATCTTAGCGATTAACATCACTGTCGCATTAGTTGCCATCTTCACGCATCCAGGACTCTTTGTACTCGTCTTCATGATCTTTGTCAAAGCCAAAGATGTCTTATCTGTCTTCATGATCGTAGGCAGTAAGATTTATCTTTCTATCAAGAACTGCATTCGTCCTAAGCCGGAAGTAAGCCGCAAGTGGATCCTTTCGCTCATCCCGACCTACTCTGAGAGCGAAGAGCAAATCATCAAAGCAATCAAAGCCCTCCGACACAACGATGTAGATCCACACATGCAAGTAATGTGTGTAATTCTGGATGGCAAACATCGCGATATCCTGTCGCACATGACACGTGTGGTGAAGACTTGGACCAGGCCATATGTTACCACCAAGTCAAAGAAGATAACCCTACAGTTATTCGCTGGCTTTATCGACGACGTACCCATTTTTGTGGCCGAGAAGCTCCAGAATTCTGGCAAAAAGGACAGCTTGGTTTTGTGTCATGATCTATTCAACAGCCCTCGAGAGAACATGCCCACGTACACACAACACCTCCGGGAAGAAATTTGGGCAGAGGTCCTACCAGAGCTGACTGCAGGATTGAACTTTACTGGCTTTGACATGGTCTTTTGTACCGATGCCGACTCTACCGTTTGTCAAGGTGCTGTGGCCAAGCTCGCGAATGCTCTTTCTCATGAACCCGACGCGATTGCCGCATGCGGTTTAGTTCTGGTTGAACTTGAGCCTGGTTATGAATGGTCCATTTGGAATCTATATCAACAATATCAGGTATGTTGGATCACACTTTCATACAGGATGGTTCGTGCTAACAAGATTTAGTATACCTACGGGCAGTTTGTGCGGCGAATGGCCGAAGGCGCAATAGGTAAGGTCACTTGCCTGCCAGGTTGCATCACCATGATTGCTGTACGACCCGAAATGGCCGGTGCTATAACCAAGTATGCCGCACCAGTTACCGGCCTCCCTGTGATTCACCACCAGGTACAATACCTCGGCACAGATCGTCGCTTGACATATTCGATGCTCTCTCAAAGCAAGAAGATGCGCACCATATTTGTCCCAGATGCCGTAAGCGAGACTGTAGCGCCACAATCCTTACTGCACTACCTAAGCCAGCGACGACGCTGGGGCTCCAACGCTTATTTCAACAACTACTTCTATTGTTTCGGTAACAACATGTGGATCATTACACGCATCGCTGCTCTCATGGAATTAGCACGAATGACCATGATCTACTACCGAGTTGTCAACACAGTACTCTTCATCAAGGGACTAGTGGAAATTTTCCACATTTTCGACATTTTACCTCTTCTTATCATCACTCAACTGCCACTTCTTTGGTTCATTTTCTCCACAATCTTTCTAGAGCCGGAGCTCAGAAAACGAGGACACAAGTTATTTCTCGGGTTCTTCCTCAACAAACTCTTCTCACCGTTCATCTCAATCACAGTTTTCACCAGAGTTATGAAAAACCTGGGAAGTCAAGGTACGTCACACCGAGCATCCGTTTCTAATCAACAACATTGCTAACTTATAATAGTTTGGGGTGTTTCGGGTGTTACATCAACTCAACCTCCAGTCTCCACCGATGATCTTGAGGCACAAAAACCCAAAGCGGGATAGTGACACCCTTACCAGGAGTTTCTTTTTCTTTCTTTTTGTAACTTTTTTTCACATTGCTTGTTTCTTTTATTATCTATACCGTCCATGTCCTTTGTCGACAACTTCTATTCGTAAGATACTAGTATCTTGAAGGCTTTATATCCAGCGGCTCGATCATTTCAACCCGTATTTTCTTCTGTGTTAATATCATGAAAACCACAGGTTTTTGTTTAGATTTACGTCTTGGGAAACATCTCTCAAAGGGTGTCACGGTTATGTTGTATCCGAATTTTTGAGTGCTCAAACTTTTGTTCCCAGTATTACGTTCGTAGGCAAGACACAGTGATTCATTGTTGCTGATTTCGCATCTATCAAATGCACGTGGCCTTGTGCTTCTTATTAGCAACTCCCGGGTACGCCTTGGCCGACTATGAACTTGACTCAATGCTCACACTCCGGTCAGATGGAAATAGCGAGACGCATTACTTCACAACAGACCTTCCAGCCATTTCCACCCATAACATATCGTCTCTTTCTATAATCGTTCGTTTTCTTTCTACTATCACTAACAGACATAAAGCATGATTTTACCGACAGAGCAGAATTCTATCTTGAACCCGTTTCCATTCGATGATCTTCCAAGGGGTCGATAGCTTCCATTGATCTTAATGTGGTATCTGATGGTGGTATCACTTCATCTGGGCGTCAGGAGTACGCGATAAGTAGTTTCCCACGACGAACCCATCAAGACGAACAGTAAGCCATATCCCTGATGGGTTGACGAACTCTGTCGCAACACAAAATCTGCTAAAAAACTACTGTAGTCGCTTGAGATCTGTCACCTCTGGAAGTTCCGTGAAAACCGATCCAAAGAAAGTTGTGCTACGTGCATAGCAATCTGCCACCCCGACCAGCAGGCGATAGTCGTGTCCCTCTCGCAATCCTCCACCGGACGAAGTCAGCGCCCAACACTAGTTTCTGCACCACGTTTCCTGAGATACCTGAGTTGCGGCAGTATAGTGAGACAGGACAGTGAACGCTGATGACCGCTCAAAATACACCACAATTGGGCTATTTCGCTGCTCTCGCCCCGTCCACTGCCGTCTATGCCTGATATTGTCTTATCGGTCTTGCTACTACTCAACCGAAACGCTGTGCCGTGCCTGTTATCAACTAAACTGTTTGGCGAATACCATCACACCAATGAAGAGAAGAACTTGGAAGAGAACTTGCAGCAGAACAGCCAGCTCGGACCACGCGCGATTGATGACTACAATCTTGGAGACTTCGGATAGATGCACGTACATAGGTATAGGGTATCTACTTGGCAAATGTACTAGCTAGATGGGAGGGGACCGCATCCGAAGGGCAGGGCAGTGCAAGGGCTGAGGGTGGTCTCACGTGACACCAACATTGTCGTACTCATGTAACGCCGGAGCTCGAGGCAACATGACAGAATTGATGAGCTGTCAGCAGTGCGAGTGCAGCAGACGAGCCAAGCAAGAATAATAAGCCGCATGGGCGACAGGGCTGCGGCGCAGTCAACAGGTTGCGCAGTGGCATGGCGAGAGGGAAATACGAGGTGGGCACTGGCTGTGAGGCGATGTAGAACATGAGGGCTACCCCAGGTAGCCTGGCACACAAAAGGACGGACAAAGAGATGGTGGGCGTCTCTCCGCAGCGCGGTATACGGGCAGGAGAGTGCGAGTGCCGACATGGTAGATGACGCTTGGTGGACGGGGCGATGATGACAGCCAGTGGCTGAGCGTGTATGCATGTCTCCCGACTAAGCCCTCAGCCTGCGCCTTTCTTTGGCCATTCTTCCATTCTTCCGCTCTCCCATCCTCCCACCTTGCAACGGTACTCGCAAGGCCTGAACCGCACCTCTCGCTCGCTCTCGCTCTCTTCGCTCTCCCTCTGCTCCGTCGCTCGCTCGCTGCTAGTGGTATTGGTGACCCCCCCACCTGCTGGAAACCATTGCGCCGTGCGCCTCGGCTGCATCTGCAACTCAACGGACCGAAGTGACGTGCACCACGTCGCCAGGCTGCATTCAAGACGAGAAGGCCAGGCACAGGCATCCGAGATTGACGACGGCGACAGGGACGTTGGTCAAAGGCACCCGCCTCACCTCAGTCACTCGTTTATCCGTCCTGTCGCGTCGCGCATGAGCATCTAGTTCCCCGTCGCCCGCTGCTAAGACGCCAGCCACGCAGTCCTTCACCGATCCAATGCGCTCTGCCAGCGACGCGTATGTGAGCATTCATGACCATGGCCGCGAGGAAAAAGAGAGACCCCCATGGTACTGGCGTCTGATAGCCATAGCAGCGTCGTGGATGATTCTTGGGGGGTGTGTGCCATATAAATCTTACAGACACGGAGCCACCGTAAGCTAAACCATGGCCGCAGATACCTCATACTGCCCGGGCTCTACGCAAAGGACGCGCAGCTGCGCTTCACTCAGCCCGTCCTCTCCGTATTCGTTGTCGCATTGCTGACAGCCGGCTACTCATTCACCGCGCTGCTCTGCTTCGCCTGTCGCGATAAACACTTTCAAGCCGAAAACGTCTTTCTGTGCGAACCCTCCCAAACACCCCACCAGCAAGCAAGCGCAAAGCTAACCTATCCAAAACAGACCTGCTCTCGCCTCGTCAGCCTTTGGCCTCATCTCCATTGCCTACAACTTCCTATCCTCCAGTGCCTACCACTGGGGCCTCTCAGCTACCACCGGCACCGTCCTAAGCGCCGTCGCAACCCTCACCTACACCGTCCTCTGCATCATCACCTTCCGGGCCGCAAACAAGCCCCCGCCGCGCCAGCACCCAGACGCCCGTGCCAACCTCTGGTCCGAACAATCCTACTACAACAACTTCGTCACAAACATGTACCCGACCGCTATACGCCCAGCCGACCACCCTCCCGCCGTCATCTACACCGAAGACGACCGCGTAAACCAGCAAATGGCCCTCCTCCTTCACAAATCCGATTCAAGACCGAGTCCCGACGCAAATAGCACGTTTCGCATTGATCTCCCTGAAGACCTGGACCAGCACGACCGCGAACTGCATAGTCAGGAACTCGTGGGCACGCCGGTGCAAGCGCATTCAGAGCGGCAGCGTGGCAGGGGGCATAGCAGGCCGGATAGCCTTGGCGAACAACAGGCGTGGATGCAGTTGCAGGAGAGAGGGAGGAGTGCGCATCGGGCCGAGAGTGCGGGTGGGCAAAGTAGTCATTCGAGGAATTTAAGTCGCGAGGAGAGGAGACGGCAGATTGAGATGAGCGATCTCCATACTTGAAATTCTTCTTTTCTTCTTTATTCTTTTTTTTCAATCTTGACCTTTTTAATTTGTCTTGGGCAAGCGCAGGTGTTTGGGGAAATGGTGTTAGAGGACATTCATTTTTTATTACTTCACGGCGGTACGATTACGTGCATTTGAGGGGCTGTTTTTCTCTATGGGGGGAAACTGAGTGGGGATTGGTTTGCACCTTCAACTCAGTGCATAATGTGTTTTTTAAATCCCTCTCCCTCTATCTCTTCATCTTTTGTATACCATCCTAGCTATAGAAGCAAAAGGGAATAAACGAAAAAAAGAAGCCATATTCTCAAGCGGAGGTTTCACTCTCCCGCACCCGCTTAGACCTTGATAACAAACTGCTTCAAGTACTGATAATGTTCCACGTTCGCCGCAACCGTATCCCGGATTATCTTTGCGCCCTCCTCGCCAAATTTCTCCTTCCACTCCTCCAACATCTGCTCATCTGATTTGGGCTGTTTCTTCTACTCGTCGTTAGTCCCGTGCATCAACAAAAACCCCTCAACCACAGCAAATATAGTGCAATGCGACTTACATGCGTCCTCGCCCTCAGACGATCACTATCCAACGCATCCTCATGAAACCCCTTCCACTTCTCGAACGCCTCCTTGGCAATACTCTGATCCTTCTCCGAGTCCCACTGCAGCATACCAGGATCCCACTCGATACCCGTCGTCTTGCAAAACGCCTCGACCATTTCACTCGGCTTGTCCAGCAAATCATCGGCATCGATGACGCAGATTTCCATGCCCCCTGTGTGCCCGTTGGTCTGCTCTTTGTGCACTTCATCAGCTTGGCCGGCAAACTTTGGCCCGATTTGGCCTTCTGACCGCAGGAAATCGAAGAGGCGGCGGAGCTCTTCGTAGCCTACTTCATCGGGGCGGAAGTTGTAGAAGCCCGTCATGGCGTCGAGTGGGGGGATTGTGCAGCGGTAGTACGAAGGGATGCTGTATTTGGGGTGGCGGATCAAAAAGGTAAAGTGGTATGTAGCGAGCAGGTCTTTGGGAATCACGGTTGGGTTCCCGGGCTCGCCTTTGGTGTTGTATGGGTACGGTGGTTTGTCGGGATCAGAGCGTGTGGGAGCCGGCGAGAGCTCCGTTGTGTTTGTTCCTACGCTGCGGCGGTAGTTGGAGAGGGATGGCGCGATGGTTGCCGGTTTGCCGGATGGTGGGATCCAGTATTGGGCCATGTCTTTTATGAAAATTCGTTTTCCCTGGGCGTCGGTGAGTACCAAGTTTGTTGATGACATGAGGAAATGCTTTGCTAGTGTTACAAAGATGATGACGAATTGAACGAGAAGCATAAAAGTGCCGCCAAAAAATACATTTCTACAGTGGTGATGTGGCAGAAATTGGTTTACAATCTCCAACTCATGCAAGCATGGGAGATTGTTCAGGACGCGTTACAAACAGTCTTGTCATATACAAATCACTGGGCATCGAAAACGTGTAGCCTAGGCGTACCCAGACATGCAGTGACTGGGTAAGAGGAGAGAAGTGACAATCTGGAAAAACAAAAGATAAGAAATATGAAAAAAAAGGAAAACAACCAAAAGGCGTTAATAAGAAAAGGATGAAAAGACGGATCGTATAGTTAAGAGATTGGAGATAATGCAAGAAATACCTCAGGGATGGGATATCATGAAAAGAGGGGTGATGAAGCTGTGAAGACACAAGGAAATATTAGCAAACGAACCTCCGAGTTCTCTTTGGCGATACGGTCGAAAATGGCCCTGTAAGTGCTCTCCTCGTAACCGCTCTCTTTCCTGGCTTTTGGGTCGTTCTCATAGCGCTCGGCAAGGCGTTCAGGGCCAAAGTAGTAAGCATCGCCAAACGGCTCGTGAACACATTGAAGTGTTTCGTGACGTGTCATGAAGACCTGGGTGACTGTGAGAAGCTTATTTTGTGACGAGGGAAAAATAATGGCGTGGTGCGTACCCGCTCAAAGGCTGTTGAGCATGCTCGTGGATGTGTCGCTACAAAGATGGGTTTGCTCGTCATAATGGGCAACGGTCGAATGTGCTGCAGAATCTGTATGCCAAGTATCCTGCGAAAGACGAGATACGTGTTTGATGAAGCACTTGGTGAGGGGATGGTAGGTAAGAGAGAAGTCCGGCTGGGCTCCAATCTAGACAGTAGTGTACACACTGAGCTTTTCCTTACTTAAGGAAAAGAAAAATAGGACGGGCACTAGCAGGCTCTTATACGGCTTACCCAGACAGCAGAAAACTGCCGATCGCTGATGGTACGCCTGCCGAAGTCCACAATTGCTGTTGAACACAGAATCCCTACAGGTGACACGGGTTAACAGGTACTAGTGGGTCCCAGCAATTCCAAGCGGCGTTGGCCATGCTGCGGCCAGTAACCGTGGCTCAGCCAGTGGTGGCGCAAAAGAAATTCGAGCACAAGCAGAGCGGCTGCCTTGATCGAGACGCATGCGTAAGAGAAATGGAAACAGATCAGTGTACATATCCATACGGCGAGATGATTTGAAGGCCAGCAAGCTTGATGTCACCAAGTGGGTTGCGAACGACGAGGATGGCAATGTGGTAGTGAGATCGGCTGTGCCCCCCGCTAAGTACACGCTAGCAGGGCTGAGCCCGACCAGCCGACAGACTCCGAAAGGTGCATCAGACTTGGTCTTTTTCGACACTCTTACGCGCTGCATGTCGAAGTCTCGTTGGATCGCAACTATGACCCGTGTACTAGACTGCACATAATGTTGCCCTGCCAATGCCGCTAGAAAGCACGACACAAAATGCCTGCATGCCGACATGGCAGTGGCTGACCCGAATAAATCCCCTTTGGAGACCCCCGCGTGGACGTGTGTTTGCCTTTGGCTGTCCCACAGAGCATATCCAATGACGCCTGGGCACGTACGTCAAGTGGCTTCAACGGCGAACAGGGCATGTTCATTCTCATCGTGTGACCAGGTTAACGTCATGATATGTCTCGAGAGTGGTTGAGCAGCCGACTTGAATAGCATCTTCATGTTCTGTCTTGGTCGTTGCATCGGTAAAGTTTGCCCATAGTTACCACGTCATCTAATTAAACATCAATGGGGTCGGGTGTATAGACGATGTATGCCCATTCCAGTCTCTTTACTACGCGCCAGATTAGCATTAGTCTTTTCATGGGCAAAAAGACCTTGGATGAACCAGCTTTAAGTTTCGAGGTCAAACCTCATGCCATGTTACAATATCATAGTGACGTGCAACGAACAAAACGGAATTGCACAGCCCTAGACATTTTAATATGCAAGAAATGGTAGGCTGATATTCCCTACAAGCATCGCGCTGACTTTATCTGCACTTCTACACTATGTCTCGTGCCATGGTATGCTACTGACGTCACTTTTGGCGGAAAGTTGGTACTTGTTGAACGAGTAAGCTCTACAAGCTACAACGACTATCTTGTCACAGCACTACTATCCGGAATGGATTTTCCGCTGTAAATACGATTTCCGAAAGCTTCATCAAATAAATCAAGAGTTACAAGCACGGTCAATACGAAACTAATACCACATGCGACGGTGACGTTTCCGCAGCTCGCTGGTCTTGAACAAAATGATATGAAATCCACTACTCGGCAGCTACCTTTACCCTAACTCTGCCTCACACATCGCAAACGTAGTCGAACACCTCTTGTTAATCCGCGGCGCTCAGGGCAAAGGAGCTCAGCTGGTCAATGCAGGACGTTCCCGGAACCTGTAGCATAGACGGAGGGCGTGTGTCACATGTCACAACACCCGCATGCAGTGCAATCGGGTATAAAATAGAATCCTTAAATATATACGTGTTGAAGAAACCCAAACATGGGGCATGTAGCAGTATTTACATATGGTGCTCGAGCAGTGATTTACATTCACCACTGCGGTACCCAAAACCAGTGGAATGTCCTCGCCAGTCAACGATTGACATGGCTTAGAGACCGAACCACTTCATGTCCGCATTCTCGTCAGGAGTAACCCAGTGTCCAACGTTCTGGGCGCTGACGCCTACCAGCTTCGTGCCGTCGCCGTAGATCATGGAGGTGTAGCCATTGCGGGGAGTGTTGGTGACGTTCCGGGCGAAAGACACGTCAAGCAGACCGCTCCATTCCTTGAGCTGCTCGCCCAAGTTGGGGTACGTGACAAGGCTATCTGCGGTTCCGTGGTAGGTCATAAAGCGGGGGTATTTGCCTTGATAGCCCGGGTACATGGCCTTGACTTGCGCAACCCACTCGGCCTGGGTCTTGATGACCTGGCCGTTTGCACAGCGTGGGTCAGACGTGCTAGGGCTGGCTCCTGGGCTGCCGGCCACACAACCTGCTGCCACTCCAGAGTAGCAGGTTGCGGCAGAGATGACATCGGGATAGGTGGCCATCATGACGTTGGTCATCATGCATCCAGAGCTGCTGCCAGTGACGAAGACCTTGGCTGGGTCGGCCGAGTACGTCTTGATGACATATTGGATCATGTTTTTGAGGCCTTGGTTGTCGCCGCCCGCATCTCGAGAGAGGCCCTTTGCGGTGTTGACTTCCCAGCAGTTGTTGTCTTTCTTGGTTGAAGGGAAGATGGTGATGAAGCCCTTTTCCTCTGAGAGGGCGTTGTACTTGGTCGTTGATGCGTAAGTCTCGCCAGAACCTCCGCAAAAATGCAGCTATCTTGGTCAGCTTTGAGCTCATCTATCAACGATTGCTGAACACTTACAGCGAGGATGACGGCGGGCTTGGTGGCCAGTTTGGCCGGAACGTTGATGTTCATCTCAAGGTTCGTTGGGTTGCTCCCCCAGTTGTTGACACGGGTGAGGGCGCCATTGGCAGTTGCGCAGATGGCAGCGACGGTGCTGATAAGGGCAGTAGTGGAGTGCATGTTGGGAGGGTGTGAGGTGCTAATGCGATGTGCGAGTGTGAGATGCAAGCGTGGCAACAACAATTCTGTGCGGGTGCCTTGGTCCTTTTATGTGCACTGGGTTTGCGAGGGGATCTTCATGCATGCTGAGCATGGTCAGGGTTCTTTCCTATACCCACCGTGGTGTGTGTACACCCCCCTCTTCGAAACACTCTACGTAGGTTGCGCACGGACCAGATGATACTATATTAATACGGGCTTACCTTTTAAGGTATCTACCCTGCTGGATTGGAGTCGTTCCGAATGTCTTGCTTGTGTTCGTAATCATTCGCGTACCATGGCTTACTCTCCAAGGCTTCGTCTCGGGCCCAGAGCACAATGGACTTCGCCGACTGTGCTGGGGACGGGATGTTATTTGCGAGTGTTCCTGCCCTGCCCAGCCGTTTTTGAGCAGAAATTCTGGACTGAGACTCTGCTTCAGTCCGATCGATGCCTGAAAGAAAGGGAAACTCATGCACTATCCCAGATATTGAGCTATACATGTCCTGTTTCAACTGCTCTCCCTGGTCATCCCTGTTAATCAGGACGGGCCAACGACTGGCCAACATTTCCTGCAGCAAAACCCGTGCAAACCAGAGCATCCATTTTGCCTATGTTCAGTATTGAAAATTGAC